>JAGFPH010002004.1:38455-55953 GCA_018207615.1 Philaenus spumarius
AAATAATTTCTATTGCATTCTAATATGCGAGTTTCCTGTTCAAGTCAATGCAACAAAACTATCAAAAACGTTAGATTTTAAAATACTGCAAAACATTAACCTACTATTACTAATAGTAATTGTAGAGTGGATGATCATGGCGCAGTGGCTTAATGAATGCATCCAGAATTCTACAGTAGTAACTTACAAACGCAGTAGTTTCGAGGTTCTAATATTCAGATAACTACAATACGTTCTTAAAAAATATAAACAAATTACTAATTTTCAAAACACATAAGGTAATTCCTGTGATTTTATATTACAAGTACATATAACAACCTAAAGCAAACTTATTACAAAACTCAATCTTACGACACACAAATTTTAATAGTACTAAATAATTAGTTTGAATTAACGTTTCTTACCTTATCGTTTTGTCCGTCAAGTGACCTCAGTTTTGTAAATTGTGACGCGTTTCGGGCTTATTAACACATCATCAGACTGCATAAGATTAATACCTCTTATATAAGGTCGTTAAGTTTTTAAAAACACAAAATACACAAAACACAAACACAATACAGTTCACATTTAGAGTCCATTTAGGTATGCACACGTCGGCTGCTGGCCAGCGACTGCCAATCAGTATTATTCAGCGCTCCGAAACATTTCGTACCACGGGCTTCCTGGATATTTATTGCCGTGTCATACAGGATGTTAGAGTTAAAACTCAGCTGGTCATTTAACAGGTGGTGTTCACCGTTTTTTTCTTTATATTTTGATGCCTTATATATCTCATATTCTTCAACCGCGTTCATAAATCTACCTTTGGGACAAATTTGTAATGTATTCATTAATTAGTTTGACGTGGAATTTGTTTAATCAACTATGTTATTTGTAAGTGGTTAACTGTACAAATAAACCGTTTTTAGAATTAAACTAATATTTAGTTTATGTACTTTCAATATTGATCTTTACTTTGCGTTTTGTTTATTTTTTAATACAAATTTCTTAGGTAAAAATAAGGATTTACATTTCTGAAATGGGTTAGGGACGATAGTATATTGTAAAACAGATTAATGCTACCTGGTCCTAATATTTATTTAACAATAATTAAATCAAGAACAAATACTATAAATAGATTTTGTTTATTGTTCTATATATGTTATATATGATAAATATGCAAACTAATCTGTCTATAAAACTTAAAACGGTTTGAATAATTATACTTAAAAGGTGTTTTATACATTTTGTATGTTTGTAATTTCCAGGCAATTCCATAGTTTTCAAGCGACTTTGCAAAAAGCTAGGCGCAGTTTGCTTGAAAAAAACGGCTAAATGTTTGTCCCCATTGACAACTTTATATCCAGTAAACTCGCCACTAAGAAGAGCTTTCTTCGGACTATCATTGTATGCCCAGGCTTTTAGTATAAAGCAAATCACAAGACGATGGCCTGTGGTTATGAACGGGTAAGGTTTTAAGTCTAAGTATTTATCTATAACCAAATACAATAAAATAATACAAATAAATCAAACAATACAATCTTGCACATGCGATATACTATTCTGTTCCTCGTGTACGATTTTACACTCGCTTTAATTGTTGATTTAAATTAAAGAGAGTTTTAACCATATTATATTACTCTAACAAATTTAATGTTTTTGAACTTTATCTTGTGACTAGCTGACCCGTACGGCGTTGCACGTGGTGGTTGGTATTTTCAGTTTTTTTAACGTAATAGTATTCTTTATAAGTGTTCAGTCAGTGAGTGGTATTGGGCTTTTATGTATATATAGATCTTAAATAATAAAAGCACTATTTTCATAATAATAAAAGATCTGAAATTATGATTTTAGTAACTTTGACCAACCCAAACCCCTCCTAAAATTTCGAATTTTTTCAAACCCTTTCTTATTGAGCACCTATGGGCCCTAGAGGAAGCTACATACCAAATGTCATTCCAATCCGTTCGGTAATTTTGGAGAAATCGTGATTTAGTCATTTTTACCCCCCAAACTCCCCTAAAATTTACAATTTTTTAAAACCTTTTTTTTAGAAAACACCTATGGCCCTAGAGGAAGCTACATACCGAATTTCATTCCAATCCGTTCGGTAGTTTTGAAACAATCGTGATTTAATAACTTTGATCCCCCCAAAAACCACCTAAAATTTTGAATGTTTTTAAACCCTATCCTAGCGAGCGCCTATGGCCCTAGAGGAAGCTACATACCAAATTCCATTCCAATCTGTTCGGTAATTTTGGAGAAATCGTGATTTAGTCATTTTTACCCCCCCAAACCCCCCTAAAATGTCAAATTTTTTCAAACCCTTTTTTAGTGAGCAATTATGGCCCTAGAGGGAGCTACATACCAAATTCCATTCCAATCCATTCATTAGTTTTGAAGAAATCGTTTTTTAATAAATTTGATCCCCCCAAACCTCCCTAAAATTTCAAATTATGTTAAACCCTTTCTTAGCGATCATCTATGACCCTAGAGGAAACTACATACCAAATTTCATTCCAATACGGTCTGTAGGTTTTGATAAATCGTGATTTAGTAACTTTGACCCCCTAAAATTTTGAATTTTCGGAAACCCTTTCTTAGTGCGCGTCTAGAGCCTATAAAGAGTGAGTCAATGAGTCAATGGTATTTGGCTTTTATAAGTATAGATTATTTCATTCACTGATATTTTACGTTTTTCAACTGTTTTTACAATTATTGTGATAATATACTCTTATTACATTCACATTACCAAATACAAACAAACAATGTTTTAAATGCCAACATAAATATTTTACTAGTTTGCCTTAAAGACGTAAGAATTATCTAAATTTTAATTCTTTTAGATTACAAAGTTTATTGAGCTTCTAGTAGATGTTTTTGTTATATTGGTTACAAACGTTTTTAAAATAGTTTTTATAGGCAAACATACTTTGTATGTGGAATTATACTAAACCGAATTGTAGGCCCTAAAGTTTTTTGATGTCTTGTTTTGCGCGTGAATTGCATATAATGAAAATATCCATTGTAATGTTATATCTAATAGATTACGAATATAATATGTTGGTTTAAATAATTGTATTTAACTTTATGTTTTGTCAAATATGATGTAACTATTTTGACACGATAAGTGTGTGAATTTTAGTAAAAGATGACACCAATAAAAAAATTGTTTTAAACCTAATATTTAAAGTAAAGTAAAAAGACAATGCAGGGATCGTATAAATACAGGGTTGCCAAAAGCAAACGACATTTACACTATTAAGCATATGACATGAGTATAAGCCAGATGACATATTTGTCTATTATTGTTGTAGCTACAGCTTTGCTTATTGATTTTGAACGAAGTAGTATAAAGCAGGGGTTCCCAATCTTCTAGCAACTGCGTACCACTTGAAATTTGTTACACATTTTGGCGTACCACAAGTCCTACATTTTCTTTAACGTATATTTACCATTATAAAAGTGTCAGTTTGGTTTATTAGTTTAATTAAATTACTGAGAAAACTTCATATTTTATTATTTTTGTTCTTGTATTTTGATTTTTCGACCCTTTATCAAGGCAACAATAAATGTATGTACTCTTTTTCGTTTTTACATGATAATTCTTATTTAAAAAGATATGTAGCCTATATTAGTAACAACTTTATAATAAAGGAAAAAATAAAACAATTATTGCAGATTAAAGTTTTATTTATTACTTACAGGTCTAAAACATAGTACATTTTTATATAATTAGTACAAACTAAGGCTAAGCGAAAGAACCATTAACATCATCAAAATCAACATGATTATTCATTGATTAGTTAGAATAGTGCGAAACTTGTTGTTTGCTTGTGATTAAAGTTTCAACATCAAGAGTAATGGAACTTAACTTTACTCTTCAACGTTTATTCTGTTTCTATGTGTATTTCTGATGTAAAAAAGTTCAGAAAATCCACACTCACCCAAGTAACTTGTAACGAGTGGCATCAAAACTACCATAGCTTGCTGGAAGATCATTCCTTGGGTACTCGGTTGTTACACCCGATCTCGAAGTTAACTAAAGATTTCTCTTTAAAACTGTCTTTCACGGAACTATCTTCTAATCAACAAAACTTTCTTTTAATTCCATCTCATTTGGTGAGGTTCCCGAAAAATGATTTCTGATCCACCCGGGGAGAGCCAGCGCCTGGCAGACGGGCAGCAGAGTAAAGTTTGCGCACACAGTGGACCTATCATAATAGCTCGTATCACCCACGCGTACCACCTGAAACGTTCCAGAGTACCATCAGTGGTACGCGTACCACAGGTTGGGAACCCCTGGTATAGAGGTTAACACGGTATGAACAAAGGTAAGCGTGGTTAAACGTGTAAAGGTTGGCCCAGTATGCTTCAGTTGAAAATGCTAGGTTCAAAAAATGATACTTTATTACGATTTAATTGCTCTGTACGTTGCTTAACTGACTTTATCAGTATAACTGGTTAAAAAAACGTACTAACGTTTGAATGTGTTAATTTTACACACATTTTTTTGCGAATACGGAAATTACAATTAAAATGGATTATCATAAATCACGATTAGTTGTAAATAAATTTCAGAAGTTTTTTCAATGGCATGCGCCAAATAAGAACGTAATGTCCTCCGTCTTCAAACGTAAAATATATACTGCATGAGCAATAACAGTAACAAATAAATTGTTATTTTTAAATTGTAAAGATTTTTCCGTACACACATCCGTATCAAGGGTTAATTTAACTAAGTTACAAGTGGACAAACATTAACCAAGACAAAGTTAACAAAAAAAATTTTGTAATGGAGTAAACCTTACAAGTGAGACAACTTTTACCAATATCTTTTTGTGATCAGAGCGTTACCACGGAATGATAATCAAATGGTCCTCGGTTCGAATCTCAGTCTTGGTATATGTTTTTTCACATGTACTGTAAATTGCTAGACAAATAAAGAAAATACAGGTCAAATTTTCATCAATTATTGCTGTCGCCTTCATGAAGTCTTCGACAAAGTTAAATTAAAATTGACATTGTCGGAGGCGTTGGTTAAAAGCTTTTGTGTGATTCGTTACAATATAAACTTTGGTCAACGTTTTGAAAAATGCAGACACAAGTGCAATTGTTAGCATTTTTGTACAATACTATAAATGTAAATACAATATTTAATTAGTATCTAATGTGTTGAATTCAGACTTTGACCACATCATTACATAAGTGGGTTCATAAATTAACAAATATATTAGTTTCTTGTTTTCACTCGACCGGGCATAATATTGTTAAGAAACAACATAACTTGATCATCCTAAATTCTTATTTTATTAAATGAGATCAATAGAATCAGGTGACCGTAAATTAAGTACGATATGGGGAATATTTTATCATGCCTTTTGTTATTGACTTAAATCTTTCGAATAAGAAATTTAATTCTTAGAATCAAAGTGCTTATAGCTAGGTAGGGCCGGTTTATATAAAATAAAGGGATCACTTAAAATTATTTCCTACACCAATTAAATGTAATCGTGTGAAGCTAACTAATAATATATTATTTCTAACTCATCTAATTCATGTTCACTAGTTGAGTACTTATGGGTTTTTATGGATTAATAATTTTTAGAGAAAAGTTTTAGAACATACTCAGAACATATGAATACTTCTTTTTACATAGTAATTTTAATTAAATAGAAATTGTATGAATTGTAGTAAATTTGGTATGTATATGCTTTTTAATGTATCCACAATTATTGCATTCGGAAAAATAAATAAATTGATTAGCATTATTTGTTTTGGTCGGTAATCTAGAACCTTAAGTAATCTTTAATTTAAAGGGCTAAATTTATGCATGAGTTCTCGTTCATTGGAACCGTAAACGGGTTTTATTTAGATATCACATTTTTACTGGTAAAAATAAACGATTAACCTACAAATAAAAAATAACTGAAACTTGGTAAATTTTCACTAATTTGACAGGTACTGGACGGACCAAACTACCTTTGCTATAGCAAGGTCATACTCAGATCGAGATCTACCAGGAGAAGAGTCTCCGTTGTACAATTGGCCAGGAGATCTTTTGATTCCTGATATTATATTTTATCTTAACTTTCCAGAACAAATTCAACATCCATTTGCTCCCTCTCAACCAACAACTTGGAAAAACAGGTATAAAAATGAAAACAATAACATATACTAATTTTTGTTTTTATAATTAATTCATGACTAAAATAGTTTGATATTTATATATGATTAAAAATACCGTAAAATAAAAGTAATGTGGTGAGAACGAGATAAAATACATATAGTGTAATTTTAAATAGATACAAAAATTTACATAAGTTTATCATAAAAACTAATGATAAAAGAATAGTATATACAATATAAACAAAGTTTTTTTTCTTGAAACACCCTGCAAATTGGTAATCTAATGTGGAAATCCGAAAATTGAATTACATTTTAATATAAAAGGAGTGTTATAAACATAATTTTTTCTACGTAATGTAAACAAAAAATACTATACTATTCATTGTGATTTTAATTGATGATTTATTTTCCAAACAGCTGTTCTTTTGATAACTTGTTATATCAAATTTTCATCTTAAAAGAAAATGTTTTAATCATACAATTACCATATAAATAGTACCTGCTCAATTTACAAAATACACATCATTTGTAAAACTGTGCATTAATATAAATAATATTGTTATATTTACCCTTCATTCAATCATTTATTAAATTCAATAATTACAATTAAGATTAAAATAAAACAATCTACTACAAAATTTACACTAGAAATATTACACGACGTTAACATGTAGAATAATATACCTAATAAGTTACAGTTTAAAAAAATATAAAAATGTTTATTAATTTTTGTTTTCCTTTTCAGAATACAAAATGTATATAGAAAATTCAAAAATCTTCCTATTGTTGAACTAAAGACTGCTGTAGGCTGGGAGGAAATTATATCTGATATAGAAAACTACATGAAATCAATGCTAAAGGAAACTTGTTACTTAAATTTTAAAAACATTTCGTTTGCTTCATATGAAAGAAAATAGTGACATTATGTATACCATTTAAGAAACTTTATACTGCATTACCTGACTGAAAATATTCCAACTACACATGCTATGTTTATAGTTATTTATTAATTAAACTACATTAGTTTTATTACATAATATAAAGTTTCGTGGTTATTTAGTTTTGTGTATTTTTTTCTTACAACTTCGTCATCAAATCAGCACACCGAATACATTTGTGAATAGTCAAAACTATATGTTCTAAACAAAATGTATTATTATTTTTAAAACCACAACAATTCCCAGATAATTTAGAAATAAATAAAAATACTTTTCAGGTACCTACTTTAGACACTGGAAACAAAATAACTTACATGATCAATTAATGTATAAACATAATACCTAATCTACTAATGCGCCTTAAAACTCCTTCTGATTCTTATTATATTCACAAATTCTCTTCAAAAGAGATGGCCAAAAGTAGATAAGTTATTTATTAAACCAAAGTCTTGTCTTACATTAATTTAACCTAAAGTGACCTATATGACGGGAAACAATAAACCAGTAAATACAGATATTTATTCTGAAAATTGTTTGCAAATATTTTATGTTGTTTAATAGTTAGTAGTCTTTAGAGAACTCTTTATGTTGGCATCATTATGTTTGACAATCTGGGGACGAAGGGCAACAAGCTTTACAACATGTTTTTTAGCTTTACTTTAAGAAGAAATCGAGGTGGGTGCCTAGACCCTCTCGTTGAAAGCAGAAAGATTATTAAATAGGTGGGATTTCTCAGTTATTGAATGTAAAATTGTACAGGGATGACTACGCAGACAATGACGAATGTAAAGTTATAATATAATAAATACCTCTAGTAGAATGTACTACTTTTATTGATTGACTTGATTATTTGTGGCTACATATTTTGCTGCAACGAGCAACATATTTAGGTCACCTTATTATGTCTACTAAACATAGTTTTACAACACACCAACCTGAAGCTGCTGCCTGTGGTAGCAATACTGTAATCACTAATATTTAAATCAGTCAACAAGAATTCTGCATATGACTAAAAGTGTTTATATTAAAAAAAAAAAAAAAAAAACATAAGAAGTTCTATATAGCTTACTATTATATGTGTTTAGTTTTAGCATTAGTTGTTTCTGATACCATTATGTAAAGTGGTTTGGTTTGATTTGAAAATAATATTATTGCACTTTACAATGTTATTATTATACTACGGTTATATTTCATTCACGTGGAAAATAATGTTTGGCTCAGGTGCTCATATTATATATCTTAAAGTAGAAAATTGAGGCGGTAATTTAATATATTTGCTAGTTTAGAAAGTAAGAGAAGTGAATGTAACAGTTAAAAGAATGTTTTAATGTTGTGTTTAATAAAATATACTATACTCGCTTTGCTCGCCAACCCACGCGGTGACTCGCGTCGAAGGGAACAAACAGGTAATTTTAAATAAATAGACCCTACTATTAAATTCTAATATGTCTTGTTTATTTTAATTAGAATGTAAAATATTGGTTTCTTGTTTTTAAATTCCTTAATGTATTAGGGTTTATACTCTAGCTTAAGGAAAGTATAACAATCAACATTTTTACTACATTTTCACCCCAAGCACGCGATAAAATGTCAATATATGATACTTTTTTAGGTGTGTGTAAGAAAAAAAAATTACAAATTTTTAGCTCACTAACTTTAAGGAAAGTATAAAATTTAATATTTATTGTTTTAGGGGTTGTTTTAAACCTTAAATTAAAGTTAATTCTACCCTATGTTATTCAAGAATAGTGTAGCTTCTTATTAGTAAAACTATTTTTTTTTTCAATCGGTTCATTAGTTCCAGATATTACCCTCCTATAAATAAAATAATAAATAGAGAAATTGTACCTCTTTATAATATTATTTATAATAATAGTCCAGTCCCCAGGGGTTTTGAGGTGGAAAGTTTTATAGAAGTCGTTTTCTCACTTAATTCTTATGTTTTCGAGGGTGTTGAACACGAATCTGATGTTTTCCACCAAAATTTTCATGGGGCTATCTGAGAAAATTACGAAAAACCACGAAAACATCCACTTTTTCTCGTTTTCCCCTTATAACCCAAAAACTATGCATCATATCGAAAATATGGCCCTATTGTTTCTGAAAGAAGATTAAATTTTTCGAATGACTTCCCAATCTTAAAATTTGGTTCAGTAGTATGGTCAGAATCGTGAGTTGAAAATTGGTAATTTTTCTTTCTTGGCGAAAATTAAAGTACACTCGTTTTCAAGCGCACATATTTTCTGGAACACTATTCTGACCTCGAAAGTATTCAAGAATAAAAGTTGTAAAAAATGTAATTTTAAATCCAGAAAGCAGCATACATTCTATATTCTGGATCATTTTCAAATATGATACGCTCAAAAAATCAAAAATAGTCATAATCGTAGTTGTATTTCCCACAGTCTTGCCAGACAGAAAATGAATAGGTTACTGTCAAAAAAAAAAAAAAATTCGTTTGTGAGATTTTCGAGTTAGTAGAATTTTTTGTCCATACAATAGCTTTGGTGACTAGTTTATAGTTCTGGTTCATCGTGAATTCAATTTACATTGAATTTAAGAGTGAACGGAAGAGTTCAATTGGAGAAACGAAGAAACAGATCTAGAACATGGGTGATTGAAAGTAGTATACAAACAAACATTATTGTAATAAAAGGCTTTATTTCTATTTCTACTGTTCTAATTAATTCTTGTTTATATTCCATCTACAAAATGTACTAAGTTTTATATATCTTAGATTTCATTCCTGTAGCTTTGTTAGTATAATCTCTGAAGCTAAGTAATCTTGCCTCCTCGTCCCCTACTTCCGTTATAGTAGCTCCCCGTCAAACAGCGTTGAAAGAAATATCAAGCTCCACGCCAAACAGCGTTGAAACAAATTTCAAGCTCTCACCAAACAACGTTGAAAGAATTTTGAAGCCCTCCGTCAATAAAAAATCAACGATGAAAGAAATTATACTTGATTTAACATAACTTCGGTACCTGGCTGTCATGATGTAGAGAGGCCCACCACCAACAGTCCAATACTAAAGTTATGTTAAATAAACTATAACTATTTTACACAGGTTTCTATGTGCACATCAAGACCGAGGCGCGAAGCACTGAACTTGCTCCTTTGGCGGGATTTAATTCGTATCAATTCTTTTTTCGGCTGTGGAGGTTTTCTTGAGGGCAAATTTTTACAACAGGGTTGCTTTTTGGGACATTTCAATTAATTATTACTAAGGCGCTAATCGCTTGGCTTTAAATTTAGTGAGAGGTTCACAATTAATTTTAGATTGCACATTATAATTATATTACACATTATATTCTAGTCTATCTTTTGGATGGTACTAAGTAAATACATTTAATTGTACGTTTAATTGTTTAATAAGAAACCTTAGACTAAATCATTTACTTTACACTAAACTGAGTACAAATGTCTACTCCACAAATATGAATAATACTTTTAAATGTATAACTCTCCCAATAGATCCACTAACAGAAACTGATTCTAGTGTCATAACTTTTACTCTGCCCTGGTGGCTCGGACAGCCCATCTCCCTTGCCCTGACGTACACCTGGGCTTTCACACCTGACGGGGGAAAATCCTCTCTGGTCTCCCAAGACTCCTCGTCTCACGCAATAATCTTTCCCAAAAGGCCTCCTTTTAATGTGTTTTCCCTATTTAAAAACACACGACCCCTCAGTTTTCCCCGTCCATTCTTATGTTAGCATACTTAAAATGCAACTATGTGTTTTACACCATTTCTAATTGCATAATTACTTACTCTATAATACTGTGATATTAGGTAATTATGCTTGCTAATACAATTCTACTATTGTTAAACATTTATCAGCATAGTATTTATCCGACTAAACTACCTAGCAACTCGTTTCATTTCGTAGCAATAAAGAGATGAAAATAACAAAATATTAAACGAAATTTGAACTATACATTCTCACTCACTCAGTTTATGTTATTTAATTTCACTTAAAACAATATGTGAAATTACTGATTATATTTTAAAAAAACCTAAGCTTTCATTACATATATAGTTTGTTTGCTAAATTCTGTCAGACAATTTAGATGCCAGATTTAGATAACACCGTCAAATATGTGGAGTCTGTTACAGCATTTCAGTGAAATACAATTTAGAAACTGAAAGTAAACTAAAGAAACTCAGATTTATAAAAGCGCATTCTTCAAGACATTCGGATATTATTGAGAGTATATTTTTTACAAACATTTAATTTGTATTTCTATGTTTACAAAATAATTAATGCTATGTTTGCCGTGAGCACTTTATTTTAAATGGTAGCTTCAATCACAGTTTATGCAACAAGAACAGAAAGAAGTTATTTTAAAGTAATTAATAGTGTATCTTTAAAAGTAAAACAAATTCAGACATTTGGCTTTAGCGTTTAAAATGTTAATGGTTTTTATTAATGGCAGATTTTAAGTCTATGTTTTTAGTCACAGGGAAACATTTTTTGTTTATTGTCATTAGGAATTGAATGTAAATTTGTCTGTGGAGTTCTGAAAAACTTTAAGCAAAGGTTAGATTTTCATAAAATTTTATTTTAAATTTGTTTAAAATTATGTACAATTCTATTGAAATTTGTAAAACAAAACAAAAATCAGAAATACTCAATAACAAATAAAAAGGCTAAAACAAAACTTTAAGTTGTAAAATTTACATTTTAGTTAGTTTATTTTTAACTAACATTTGTAGATTTTGTTTGTAGATGTATATATACAATATATTGTTATTCTATTTGCATTATTATTATAATATAAGTTTAGTAAATATTAAATATACGTATTAGTTTAACTTCATTTTCTTTTAATTTTGTATTGCGTATAAATATAAATTTCGATGTGCAAAACACATTACTAAAAGTTCCATAATGTCATAAATACTACTTTGCAATTCGCACAGCCAGACGAGTTCTGTAACTGTTGACAGAACTGTTGTCTCGTTTGTCCTTGTTGGAACCTCATACGATCGTACCTGGGCTACTTGCTATCAATATACCTAAGTTATGCACTTATCCAAATGACTTTATTAGTCTAACTACAATGGAGGAAAACTGACAAATAAGCAAGAAATCAAAATTATATATTTATTACTTATTCATATTTTTGAACTTAGTAGTAAGCTTTTCCAAACACTAAGAAAATCGTATGACGGTAAACACAAAATTATTAATTTTGTATGTATTTGCACAACCACTAACTAATTACAAATAGTATTAAATTTGAATTAAGTACCATTACAGAAAATGTTGATTAGTTTACTAATTCACTAGTAAATGTTTTTATTCATGAACAACTTTATAAAAAATATTAAAACAAAAGAAAGTTTTAAAACTATTGTTCAGTAGCAAACAATACAAAGTGATGTTATGAAAAATTATGTTACGTAACTTTGTACTTTACATTGACTCGTTTAATAGCACACACAAGAACTAAGTTACTCGACGAAAGGTAACAAATTACAATTAATAAGTAGAACAAATAACATAATAAATGCTTACGTACAATATTTTTACTCAGTTTAATATTTCTTGCATATCTCCGTTTTAAGCGATTTTACAGGTATAATAAACAATTAGGAAAACACAAACTTAAAGCAATTATAGTGACTTTATACAATATAAAATTATTGTGTGATGAAATAAATATTATATGACAAAGCAAGATGTATTTCTTTATATCATTATCATAAGATGTATAGGTTTTCTTAAAACTATTGATGAAACCTGCGTCTTTCTTTAAAACACATAATACAAAATACATACAATTAATATTATACACATTGTTTGCATTGTTCCAATTATCGTGGTAAAGGTTCTTTTTTTAATTTTAATCCGTCCTCGTTAAACTGTATATGAAAATTTGGTGACAGCTCTTTCACAATTATTGCTTCGATATCGACCAAGGCTTGATCCATTCCGTTAGCAGTAGTTACATGGTGTATTTTAACAAACTTAATTCTGTCGGGAATCAATTGACACCTGGAATAACAGCAAATGGGAAGAGTTAGTTATTGTTTTTAAAATTATTTATTTTATAATTCTTATTTTACTCCTCTATATATTCACATATTTTATAAAATTATATAATTAAATTTCTTACTACTTTATAGGGAAGTTACCAAAACAACATAATTTTTAATATTTCCTTTAGATTAATAATACTCCTTTGCATCTAAATGAAAAATATGTAATAATTCTGATGCAATACTGAACTAAGTCATTTCTCTACATAATAATTATAAACACGATGGAAATAAGTATTTTAAAAACAATAAAAAAATGTTATACTTAAAAAAATCTACTTTAATAATAAATATACTAAAATTGTGAATATAAGTGATGCACGGTGAAATTAAAATTAAAAATGGTTTACAGGTGCACCTAACTATAATTATAGCTCTAAAAATTAGCTATTTTAAGCTTATTATTAATCGTACTGTTGTAAACTACGCCCCTAGACAACACTATATGTCTAACTTCAACTTTGAGTTAATAATAATTATAATATACATAGTTTGTTAAACTGGCCATGGACATTTAAAAAACTAAAACTTTACAAATAAAAATTAATTAACCTAATATTATTATCATTTTATTTAAACTACCTGTTCTTCCACGAATCGGGCGATCTTGTTGACATATTACCAAATACAACGTTTTGCGGGACGTTAACAAATAATATTAGATCTGGTACTAACAAGTCCACTGGCCAGTTGTATTCCAGAGATCCTTCTGGAGGAAACTCATTTTGTCGTGATACAGAATACATGAGTTGATCAATCCAAAAACTTGAACAAAATAAATTAGATTTTTTTCAAACAATTTAAGTTAACAAAATAAGAGTTAATTGAAATAAATTTGAGTATGTTTGTTATCAAAAAGTTAACACAATCAGAGGCGGCGCTAGAAATCGTGGAGCCCAAGGCAAAATTAAGTGGAGGGGCTTTCCATTCACATAAAATGCAATTTTAATTTTGTTGGAAATAGCACTTATTAACACTTTATAAGCACTTATTAACACTTAACACTTTATAACACTTTATAACACTTTAGCACTTAGCACTTTATTAACACTTTTGCTATTATTAGCACTTTTATAGCACTTATTAACTAGTTAATAATGAATATTTTTGTTTAACATTGCAAAAACAGGCAAACTACTGTTAGTAAAATTTTCAAACAATCAATAACTGAATTCAACTGTCTGAAAAAAACATATAGAAGAGTGCTCAGAATTAAACTAATTTGTAAATAAAGTTAAATTATATTTAAAAGAAAAACAGTCACAAGAAAATATGTAAGAGACATTGGAAGGTTATCATTATTTTTTGTTTTAATAATTAATTGCTAAATAAATCAAATCAATCAATCAATAAAATATTGGTCTTAATCCTTACATACAGCAATGTAATATAATAGTAGTTTATTTACTACATAACCAATACGTATAAGAGGCGTTCTAGTCACTGAATGACAGAATCAACGTTGAGTAAAGACTTATTAACATAGAAATACGAAAATTTAAAGGTATATTCTTATGAGGTTATAGGCTCATATTAAAGAAATATTTTGTAAAATTGATTTTAAGTAATAGAAATATTGAAAATTTAGATAAAATAATTGCTCTTCGGATAAAAAGGTTAGCAACTTATGTTTTCAACATTAATTAAAATATAGCAACCAACAAAAGAAAGTTATAAACAGTTTTTCTTTCACAAAAAAAAATATCAAACAAAAAACCAAATCTACAAAAAATGCTTACTGAGTTATAATTAATTTAATTAAAACATCTGTTGTTATAATTGTTAATAAAACAGCTGATTTTGATCAGAGCTTTAGGCAATTTGAGGTTATAATACTGAAACAAAACATATTTAGTGAAAGAATTTACATTTATTATCATATCAACCAAGTAATCTTTTTTTACAAAAAAACTGTTTGTTATGTTAGTTCCTCGAAAAGTCACGAAAAAATTTATACATCTTTATTGTTTATTTTGTTTTAAACAAACTTAAAGTATTTGTATTACGTGCAATTAATTTTAAGTAACAATCCTATAACTAATATTCGTTTAGTTACTGTAATTATTTGTTGCTGTTTTTGATTAAATTGTGAGAAATATGAATTGTATTGTTAACGTATGTTCATAATATTTGTTATTTTCTCAGTATTTATTGTTATTATATTGTTTTTAAAGTAAGTTATTTACTTTTAAAATTGTGTTAATATTTCATTTTAAATTATTTTGAAATGTTTACAGTTGAGTATTTAAATATTATTGGGGATGGTGCTGTCCATTTTTATCTCTTTCTTACATCATGTATAAAAACTCAATAAGAACGTAGTCAAATTGCCTTAAATGTAGCATAACACTGTGATAGATTGTCTTCCTTAACCCTAGAACTGTTCATTCTAAAGTCAAGCCATTTCCGCACATCATATTTACGAAAATTCGTAGTAATAATTAATTATAAACCAATCCAAAAGTGTTCCATAGCTTTTTTGTAGTGAAAGGTTCAAGAAATTTATTGATTTAAATACATTTTTGAACAGTACAAAAATGATTGATTTAAAATTTACAAATTTATTAGCTTAGGAAACAAAAATGTTCAGTAACGAAATAAAAAAGTTCAAGTTTAGGCCTATCTAAAAAGTAGTAAAAATGTTTTATAATTTTTTTCATAAAGGTACAAATTTTTCGTAATTTAGTTCTGAACAGAACTGTATAAAAATCTTTATCAATTTCAAATTTCTAATTTTGCCAACACCAGTATTTATGTTCCTATTACAAGACTGCTAACAAAACAGGCATAGTTTGAATAGTAATTTATAAATATATCCTTTGCCCAAAAAATTAAGTATTATTATAAGAAAGTGTACAGAATAAATTAAAGAATTGATCTGAATTCTTGTAAGTTATTATTTCACAAAAGTATTTGAGTTAGCTTCACTTGAATTACAACATGAGATAAAACAAATGAAACCTCGCGGCGATAAAGAACATGCAAAAAATGATGGATGATCAGCTTGGAAACAGCTTTGCTTTGCGATCTCAAGCGGTAGTATGAATCCTACGCAAATCTGGACTTTCAACTGCTGTTTGAATAACATCTAACCAATCAAATCTAGCTTACTTTACACCAAACGAATGATTGAACTTTGATCTATAAATAGATATTATAAACTCTAATAAAATAATTCCAATAATTATAAGAGATATCTCGAACGCAAAATGTGCAGTTTTATTGGTTGAAATCTGTCCAATTGCAAAGGTTTACAGACAATTCCATATATTTGGAACTATAGAAGTGACTTTTGATTGGATGGCAGTTTTAGAAAGTTAAAACCTTGACAAATCCAAAGCTCTATATTATTGTCAAAATATCCCGATCGTGCGGCAGAGCTTTAGAAAAGTGACAAAGTAGAGTATAATTGCTTTGTATTTCGCGCACGGCAAACTTTTACAGAATAGTAAAATTTTAAAACGATGATTACATTATGTAAATATACGTTTTAGAAATATAAAAATTAAAGGTTGAATCATTTAATTTCAAACGGTTTTTGTTTTATTGTGATTGGATGATTTTTAGTGGGTAAAATATTCATTGACCTAGGCCAAGCACTGAGACTGCTTAGTTGAGCAGTTTAACATCAGTAGGGTTAAATGAATTCAAAGTCTCAGTATTTAAACTATGGTGGATTTGTTGAACTAACGCCAGTAGGATATTTATGTGCTTATTGTTTAATAAACTTAAAGTATTTGGCCATGTTGGCATTCCCACTAAAAGAGTGCTTATTACCGGCACATTATCTAATGTTCATTTTAACTTATACAAAATACAAAATCATCTAATATTGACGCTACAAACTTCAGAGGTCAAGAAAAAGTAACAAAGCGACGAAAGAAATATAACAAAACTACACCGAAATAACAACTAAAAACTGCTAAAACTTATATATGGAAAATAATCCCCTTGCACAGCAGATTGAAAATTCCAAGTACAAGCAAAGTCACTGTAAAGCTCATAGAGCCAATTCAGCAAAATCCAGAATTTCACATATCGTCAGTTGCTACGCATCAGCAGCAACTACCTAAAGTCCACAGGCTAACAGCATGTGCATGTCATCAGCAACATTCTTAGGTTCACAGGGCAGCAGCATCTGCATCCATATTACAGCAACATCCTTTGGTTCACATGGCAGCATTGTCTGCATATCATCAACAACATCCTAAGGAAAGCATCAGCTAAATATCAGTAGCAACATATTTAGGTTCACAGGGCAGCATCATCTGCATATCATCAGCAAAATTCTTAGGTTCACAGGGCAGCAGCATCTGCATGCATATTATCAGCAACATCCTTTGGTTCACGTGGAAGCATTGTCTGCATATCATCAACAACATCCTAAGGAAAGCATCAGCTAAACATC
>JAGFPH010002004.1:83041-98510 GCA_018207615.1 Philaenus spumarius
TTTTTTTTTTTATAAAAGGATCGTTTTTTAATAACTACGAAGTAACTACGTAATACATAATATACGCTTAGTTAACCAAATATATGTTGTAGGGGAAATAAATAATAGTTTAACATTATTTTACATGTAATGGACAAATCAAATACTTAATATTTATAATGGTTTTGAAGTTTAAAGTTATTATACCGAGAAATCTACAATCTTTTAAGTTTATTATATGACCTTAGTTATTAGTTTAAGAGAAAATGTATATAATTAGTCGGTTGCAAAAAAAAAAAAAACTATACATATGCTATTTTAAATATTTTCTACGGACTTCCGATTATATGTCCCCCATTTCTTAGTTAGAGGATCTCTGACTATGCGGAAACACTATTCTGTAGCATTTTTTACGATTTACAAAGTTCACTATATCATGTTATTGTTGATTAATGGTTTTTAAACGATTCCAACTCTTAATTGACATTTTGTATTTACATTTAATGATGTCCAATTCTCTTAATATTCAGTTCAAAATTTAAAGAAGCAATGATGCTTTTTACGCAAAGTAATATTTTATTCTGGTTCTAATGCTTAATGCACCATAGACAGCTGTTATTGCCAAAGTGTGACACCTTCTTACGCTTGTATTGCGCTAACTTTGTAAAAACCTAAACATCCTGGTAGAGTCCAGTATAGAAATAAACACGTTTTAAAAACATTCTGAAAATCTGTTATAGAATTCCGGAGATTGTTTAATCTAACAATTATATTGTATTTAAGAAGCCCTTTATATTTTAACAGTTTATTTTATAGTCTGTCCGCTCGGCCGTGATACCTGACTTCTCGGAACTCAACGCCCCCTCCACTAGTTTGCCACCGGCAGGAACGGCGAGTGGGTAGGGAGGGGAATTTAGTTCCGAGAAGTCAGGTATCACGGCCGAGCGGAAAGACTATAACCATTGAAGAAACAACAGTGTTGTTTCTTCAATGTTATAACTACTTATCAAGAAATGATATAGGCCTAGTAAATTTCGCTACACCAATATAAATATACTAGGGGAGACCCCTGCGTGCTCCGCACGCCAACCCTCAATGGAACCTTCCAAAAACATATGTTATGTTTTATTTATAATAAAGGTGTAGGATTAATAATAACCTCAAAACTAAGATGGTAAATAATGTTAAATGTTCAAATCAAATTGTTTCGTATATTTTATAACATCAGTTATAATAATGGTTAATGGTTAATGCAAGGCTCAGGCCTACACTTTAAAACCCTAACCTAAAAGCTAGAAATACAAAAATAATTGCTTCAAATTTTTAAATCAGCTGTTAATGGAAATATTGGAGCAACCAGCTATATTACGGTATCTGTTATTTTATTCAATTGGTTGCTATGGTAATAAATGTAAATACATGTATTGTTTTATCATTCTAGGCCTAACCTAAGATTTTTTTTCCGACTAATTTACTAATATTGAAATAAAAAAGTTTTTATCGAAATTAATTATAGGCTATGTTACTCAGGGATAGTGTAGCTTTTTATTAGTAAAACTATTTTTTCAATCGGTTCTGTAGTGCCAGAGATTACCCCCTACATACAAACAAACAAAAATACAAACTTTACCTCATTATAATATTAGTATAGATCAAATGTTTTAATGTAAACTACAGAACAGCTGTTTTATGTTTTTAATTTATTTAATACCAAATGTTTTAATGTAAACAAAGCAGATATTTTTAAATTCTCATGTATTTCTTATGGGGATTTTTCGTTTTTCGGGGACCCCAAAAACCCCTTAGTTTTTAATTTTAGAAAAAACTTATATTTTTCCCTCGTTCCTTGAATCTATACCTTTAATTTGATACCTCTCACATAATCCTCCGATTTACCAAATTCCCACAATTTTGAATCTAAAATTTCGCTTACAGAATTATATAAATATATATTCTTTTGTTGACCCCTTTTGAATTGTAAGTATATTTTACATCCATAGTATTCCTAAACTGGAATGTTATTTACAAGAAATTTCTTAACTTTTCATTTAAACATTACATTAAACTCATTTTTTTTATTAAATGTTATTTATTGATTTATCAAGGGTAATAATTTGTCTACAACAAGCAATACAATTTATTACACACATATACATGTATAAATAAATACAAATAATTAATAAATTATCAATTATTATTATTTATAAAAATATATAAATTAAATAAACGAAATGTTTGATCAAATTCAAGCTCGTAGATTTATTTCACACATATTTAAAGAATAAAAACTTACTAAGGATATTTTTAAGTGTGTGTAATTTTTCAATTTATTTAATCGTTCTAGATATTTATTATATAAAACTATAACCACTTAAGATATTAGCAATTTTTAAAGATTACAAAATTCAATTTTTTGATAAAGATTACACCTGTTCTATTTTACCATTAGAATTAAAGCCCAGCGTTTAGTAAGTCAATTAATAAGCTATATTTATCTGTATTTCCTAAACACATTTAATTTAGTTCAATTTAGGAAATATGTAATAAACTTAAAAGCTAAGAATTAAAGACAAAGATAAGAGCATAACACATGTTAAATAATGACCTAGTTAATATCAGATAACGATATCTCTTGTTTTATCGATTGAATTCCATTTTCATAACAGTATACTAGATTTGATTGAATTAGGCGTTTCATTAACAATGGAATTATTAAAATATAGTTATATTAGTGTTTTGAACGTTTATTTTATGTTATTAATTACGACTACTAATACACAAAATATTACGACCTTGTGTACGCCTGCGGAAAGCAACAGCGAATATTATAGTTCTACATTAGAGTACAGTACCACAGTAAATGGCAACACTACCGAGAAGGCTACTGTAAGAGATAATGTAACAGGTAAACACTGAAAGTATACGGTATCTGAAACTAAAGTTTGTTGTTATTAATTAACAACATTATTAAAATCAGTTATAATCTGTAATGCAACTTAATACTAGGTTTGCATCCATGAAACTAAACACACATGGGTAAAGGCTCACATTTATATACTTTTATTTAAAAACTGTTAATTATATATATATCTTGACCTGCATAATTTAATATTTATTAAAATACCTTTGCTTGTGGTATTTTAAATACTACAAGTCTTGGGAGATTTAACACAAAAAGTAAAACCTAACATTATAAATAACTTAACTTATTAGAAACCATGTTAAAAAATTTAAATTTAATGCTTTATGATTCATAAAAGTATTTTTCATGTATAAAAAAGTATCGTTACCAAGTTAAAAATATGTGCCTAACCTAATCTAAATAAGGAAGTATTTGTCTTCAGTTATATCCAAATACCTATGTTGCTTTAAAACGTGAATTATTTAATTAAATTCCAGTCAATGAATTACCAAAATGGGGGTGTAGAAGACATGGGGAGGGGGGAAGCATTTGACTCTCGAAATTAGTTGGGGGTATATATAAGATAAGTACAAAATAAATAAAACTAAATGAATTTTCCTTATTTTATCATAATTTTGGCTGTTGTGGTTTTCCGCTTGTATTATACGTGGGATGTCCAGAAAGTAACAGACGATTTGAAATAAAAAAATAAACAAAGTGAAAACAATTATTATTATATAAATTTTTAAGGTAAACCCTTAGGCTATTTTTCTATATAATCAGAATTTAAATTAAGGCATTTATCATAACGTGGTAGGCTACAAGCTTTTCAATATCTTGTCTGTAGAAATCTGCCGCCTGTGAGTTTAACCACATGTTTACACCGGCATGTAGTTCTTCGTCAGTGTTAAAGCGTTGCATATTGAGCACGACTTCGTTGCTGAGAACAGGTGGTAGTCGCTCTGCTGTCGTTTGTTTTGTAACGTGCGTCTTAATTTTCTGAGTGTTTCGCAATACCTCGCTAAGTTCATTGTTTGGCCACGTTCAAGAAAATCAACGAGAATCACTTCCTGATCGTCCCAAGACACAGAAGCCAAGATTTTTCTTGCTGACAGCGTTTGCAGGACACTTCCTTGGTCAGTAGGGCCAATACGAGTGTCCCCATTCCATCGACTGCCATTTTGATTCACAGTTGACGTACTTTAACCAAGTCTCGTCGCCAGTTACGATACGATCGATAAGTTGGTTTCCACTTTTGTCATAGTCTTAGAGAAAAAATATCAGTTCTGCAGCAAGTCTCTGTTTTTTTGGTCTTAAATTAGGATTTTCGGAACCCACATGGCACAAAATTTGTGGCAACCAAGTTTACAAACCACAACTTCATGAACTACACTCCGTGAAATTTTTGGGAATGTTCTGAGGGTTAGGTAATCGTAAAACGACATTTTCACGGATTTTCGCCACCAATTCATAAATCACAACACTAGGCATACCACTGCGACCCTCATTGTGAACATTGGTTCCTCCATTTTTAAAATCAATGCACCACTGCCTCTCTCGGCTTTCACTCATTATTCCTTGGCCGACACATCACAAATCTGACGATATATTTCAATTAATTAGTGATTTTTCGCCTACAAAAACCTTTTTACAGCTCGCACTTCACAACTGGAGGGATTTTCAACTGCAACGCTCATTTTAACACTCCACTGTATATATACAAAGTACGATAGGCACGATGCGCTAGCTACCACAACTGGCTGCGTACTGAGTGTAGGCACACTTTGACGCCAAGATGGCGGCTCTAGCCCCGCCCACTGCCGCGCCAACCCAAAACGTCTGTTACTTTCTGAACAGGCCTTCTATAGGCTATGATGCTTCAAATATTTTTTGTTTTTAAAGTTTTCTATTGATGTCATATTTTTGCCAATTCACAACTGAATTTATGGTTTTCAGACAAAATATTTGTCGAAAATAAATAAAAAATGTCTATAGCTCTGAAATGTATATATGTATATCATATAGGCTACTCAAAAGTAAAATAGAAGAAAAATATGTTTTGTACCTGTTTAATGACGAATATAAACCTAATAAATATCCTTTAGTTTTAAGTATGTATTAGAGAGTAATGCAAAAGTAATACTCCAATGAAAAACAAAATTTATTATAATATTAATGTTTCTCATACACTCTCTGAGAAACAGCAATTATTTATACTTGAGATTCCGTTCTCTACTGAAATTCGAATATAAGCTATAACAATACAATATTTCACCATAAGTTGTTTATCAAAATCGTCTATCATAAGATTCCTGAACTAATAATAAATTACTCCATAAAATCCCAGTTTGTATAAAAAAAAAAATTACTATCGGTCTAACTAGCAGCTGCTGATATTATAACAAATATTTATATATATTCATTTGAATTTGTCCATCATTTAACAAAGAGCATCATGATCTTAAAATAAATTCCTGTCGTTTGAATACCAACCGTCTTTGTTGGTTGCTGTTGTGGTAACCTACAATTAATTAAACAGTCAAATGAATGCAATATGTTTACCATAATTTACTATGTTGGGTAAAATAATTAATTAAATTTATATCATTTGCTGAGGTGACTTGAATTTGGGTTTATTTTATTTAAAAATTCTTACAAATTTAAATATTTAGATTACCCAATCTTAAAAATTCATTAATTTAGGCCTAGAGAGATGTATTAGAATGGTTAACTTACTATTTGTGGAATAAATCTTTACAAACACCTATATTTTTTTAAAGTATTTTCAATTCCTTAAAATATTTTGAAAATAAAAATACTATTTCATTTACTGTACAGAGCTCTGTTCTTGCTAGTTTAATATACAGCAAATTTTACTATTTATAATAGCATACAATTAATTACACTTGTTACAATTACAATTGTTTCAATGTTTGCGATCATAGAAAGTATTCTGGTTGGCAAACGAAACTAAACACGCAGGTGTCTACCCTAGTATAAGTATTAAAATCAGTACATTTTTATAGTAGGCCTAAAAACTTGAGTTTTTGAATAATAAAACTAATCAAAATCTTGGTTTGTAATATCAGTTTTTCCGATAGTAGTGTCTATAGTTGTACTTTTAAGTACAGTAATATAACTAAGATAAATAATGATGAAAGTTTTTCATAATATTCTAAAATATCAAATTTAATTATAGTTAATAACTGATTGTAACCAATTGTAATTGCTTATTGTTTGTTTAGAAATTGACCAACATAGGATAATCATACCAGTCTTTTATACTTTAGAGTCGGCCATAGAAGTTTTACAAAACGCAGAGGTAAGAATTATAGTATTTACCTATTATATTGTTTCCATCTTGTTGAATGTGCTGAATTGTTCATTTGTTTTTAAGGGAGTTTATAGAATACCTGCTATGAAGGTATTGGATGCGCTGGAAAACAAATGTCCACGAAATATACCTGGAAGGGTTCGACCAAGAAAACCTTTTATTGTCATAGAAGGCAATCACAAAACTAGTAAGTACTAATAGCACAGTAGTAAATGTTAATAACAAGCTTACTTATTTAAAAGTGAAAGAAAACAAGTGTTTTTCAAATACGTTTGTATTGCATAAAATTATTTATATTTTTATTCTTTACATAGGCAATTATTTAGTCATTATTATTATTAGTTTGTTCGACTTGGCTTGGTAAACGTATACGTTTATACTTTATTTTAGTAACCATAAGTCCTTTTGCAGTATAAGATACTAATATTGATATTTATAGGCCTAATATTATAACATAATATTATACCTTGATTTTTACCACGGTATTTCATTGTTCATTTTTGATCTTATTGAAATTAATTAAACTTACTATAATCTAATTACAGTATTATAAAACTATTTTCTATATTATATAGGAAATGTAGAAATTTTCAGGTTAAGATTTTATAGTGTTGTTGATCTTGTATAGAAGCGATAATAAAGCTCAAATACTAAATATGTAGATATCATTTCAAGATTTTAATTTAGTTAAATTTTTTTTTAAATCATTTCGTAATTGCATACAATTAAGTTAAGGAACCACATATTCTATTATGTATAAATTTTAGATTAGTTAAATTTTGTAATGCCAAAAAGAGGAAAACCAGTAGAAAATACAGGTCAGGCCTACAGTATTTTTACTATAAAATTTTTTGAAAGTGTTATCGAAACTATAAGAGAAAGTTAGCTGTGTTTTATTATAACTATTATTATTTTTAGCTAGGAAGATTGTAGCAAGAAGAATAGCTAAGCGATTGGGAGCCACTCTTATGTCACACCCTCCATCTTGTCTAGAACACCTCAGTGAAGTTTTTCCGAGAGGAACTTTAATACGAAAAGCTTTTTACGCAGTTTCACTCTACGTAGCTGCTAGAAATGCGAAAAAACTATATGACAGATATCCTGTCGTAATGAATGGGTATGTTAGTTAAAAGTAATCTTTAAGTTTGTAGCTGTGTTTATAGATGATTGAACTCGAGAGTTTAAACTTACCATAGTACCTCAATTATCCGTGATTATCAAAATATAATATTTAATACTATTATTTAGCATAATCAGCGGTATTTTTTATAGATATTTTACTATTTTTACTTTGCTTTGTTTTTCACTTCATAGCACTATTTATATTTCTAAGCATACTATATTTAACATGGTTCCACACATACAAGATTAATAAATAAATGTTATTTAACTAAGAGTAATATTTATTTTACAATCTTTAGTTCAAATGTTATATAATCTTTAGATTCTTATATAATTTACATTGTAGGTTAAGATTAACTAAGATGCCGACTGGCCATAAATGTATTTGAAAATCCAAAAGTGTTACTGTCATTGCTGCAACTTTAAATAATAATTCATTCTAACCCGTAAAATTTAAGGTTTTAAAAGTTATATACGACAATTAATGTATGCATTTTAATGTATGTAATTAATTGCTTCCCAATATTCACCTAAGCGACTATTGTTGTGGGGTTTAAATGGTAGCCAAATAAAAATTAAAAAGTATTATCCTTTAATAAAAAACAAAATATAATAATGTTGTATTGATTGCAAGTTAGTCTTATGCTCCTCACTAATACAAAATAGGCCTACTTACAATTCAGAAAAGTTGTATATAATTCAAACATAATTTTATAGAGTAACTAAAATTACTTCAGTTATACATGTTATACTAAATTAGTTATATCGTTTTAGATACTGGCTAGAGAATGCTGCTTATGCTTTGTCCAGAGCATTTAGATTTGAAAAACTTCCAAAGATGGGTGCTTCTGTTTATAAGTGGCCAACGGATCTTTTAATTCCTGATCTTGTGTTTTATGTAAATTTTCCGGACAACCTGCATTATGACACCTATACAACCAGATCGAAGGAAAACTGGAAACCAAAGTAGGTTCTTATATTACTTACTATTTTAAAAATAGTGTTACTATACATTTTAAAATTTGCCTATAAGAACAATTATTACCTGTATTGTAATTTCAAAAGTCAAAAATAATTCGAAAGATTAACCATCCAACATTTGTTAAATAATGCCTATATAGCCTATTATATTTATTTTCATAAATCATTCAGAATAAGTAATCACATAACCATTTAATGTAAACCTGCTTTGTCATCGAAATAATATACATTGATACAGCCGAATACTTATTATTTTAAAGATGAAATAGTATGTTTGAGAAGTTTCTTAGTAATTATCGTTTGACGTAAACTACAACGTTGTAATAAATTCCTGATAACAGAGATAACGTTCCGGATTAAAGTCAATATATTTATTAAAATATACACCAACCGAAAACAAACTTTATATAACCAGCTTTTGGTGTAAAATTCACATTTTTTTTTTAGGATGCTGGAAATATTTAAAAGAATAACGAGACCATCCGTGCTAATAGTGAGCACGCAAATGGGGGTGAAAGCTATTGTCGACTTCATGGCAACGGAAATCCCTAGGAGATGTCGAGGAAGGAGAATGAGCTAAAAGGCTAGACCGTTTTAGAAAATGTAAATAGTGTTCATAATTTTTTATATATTTGCTTTAACTATTTAGTGAATTCAAACTTTCTTATCTTTACAAATAATATTAATAATTTTGTATTTCTTTTTTTGTAAAACAAATAGTAACTTATTTTTGACGGCTGGGAAAGGACTTTATTAATTCGAATACGTTATTTTTAGAGACTAAAATTTTCTTCTAACATGATGAACAACACATATTGGAATTATTTAATATAACTTTTTATGTTTTGTAAAACTTACATTTGACATGAGTTTGAATTAAAATTCAATATACAATATGAATTGGAGTTGCATAAGACTGGATCTAGTGGAAAGTTACCACCACCGATGGTGGAACACAAATGATATTTTCTTATCTTTAGGTTTTATACACAAAGACAACATTTATTGCAGTGCTCCGGACATCTCCTGCCGGCCTTTGTACAAATAAGTGCAGCAGTGAAAACCAAATATTGTGTGCTAACATAAACACTTTTAAACTGTAAAAAGAAGAAGAAAAAAACAAAGAGAAAAGAGAGCTTTCAATGTAATATTTTCCAAATTGATAAAAGTTTAACGCCAGATGCTTACTACGACAATTTTTGTTAAATATAATTGCAACTTTCAGCAATAATTAAAAAAGATATTTGAAGGAAGTCAATTGAAGATATGTGCAACTTGTGACATTAAATTTCAGAAAATTATGTAGTTTTTAAATAAATAAGTAATGTTAAATTAAAATACATTTTTAGTATTATCATGATATCAAGTTAACGACCACTAGAAAATCTTACTTTAACCGTATTAATAAAATTAAAATTAAAATTACCATATGTTAAAAATAAATTGTAAACAAGTAATTGTTAGTATACTTGAATATGGAACTATTTTAATTAACACTTAATTTGTGTATGCTTTAATCTTTGTCTTTAGGGTGCTGGAAACTTTTAAAAGAATAACAGAGCCTCCAGTGCTCATAGTGAGTTCTTCAATTGGAATGAAGTCTCTGATAAACTTGATTGAGTCGGAAATAGGTTGGAGATTTCAAGGAAAGGAATTGAGAACAGAGTAATTTCTTGGCTAATCTGCTGAGGTTTGCTCACATTGTAAGAGCTAAGAGATTTTTATTGTATTTTGAAATATGAGGAGATTTCAGAATGTCACGTATATGATTGAGGATAATTTTTAAGTGCATATACATTTTGTCTGTCAGAAATATAATATAGTAGATTGCAAAGAAAGAGTTGAGAAAAGAGCAATTTCTTGGCTAATCTGCTAAGGTTTGCTCTAAATGTAGAACTTTTGGTAACTGTTTTGTATTTTTATTGTTGTGGTGATTTTAGAAGGTCAGCTAATCGTTCGGATAACGTTTAGGCATTAATACCTTCTTTTGATGTCTCTTGAGTTATACTGTACCTATTTTCGGATAAAATAATGCTCTTAAGTGTACTTTCAATCATTGTCAAGTGTCGTAAGAAGTTTATGGAGCTAAAATATATAAATTTATGGTGGGAATTTTGCCATTAAAGTAAATAGGTTTTAATGATAATTTGGGAAAGACGTCAGTAACGAGAACAAAATATTGTAAGTTATTATTGTAAACGTAAATTGTATGCAAGATAATTAAACAAAATAAATAAATGTACCTGAAGACACAGAGTCTGGTATCTTACATTATTTACAGGGTTCAACCTATGTAATTTTATAGACCAAAGATAACCTATAATTAACTTAACACATAATTTATTTGTTGTTTTTTATTTATTAGCTTTTATTTGATAATTTGTAACTTTCACAATGTAGTAATTGCATAAAGGTAAAATTACAACAACCAAAAAACAAATTTTAAAATACATTTGATAAAACAAATATACATAACTCGAATAAAAATCACAAACTAATGACAATACAAATTAGTTTCCTATTTTTTGCTTTAATAATACCATTCCAGATAATAACTTAGTGATGGTAAAAGAACTGAAATTTTCCTCTTCCTGTTTTTCTGAAATACACACAATTTGCCTATACATAACCTACAGTTTTATTTCTTGAGCATAACTTGCTTATACTTTGACCTGTAGAAACAATTCAATATAGTCCAGTTAAATAAGACTTGGAGGTGAAAATAAATGTCGGAAAGCTGGAAATCGTTTTGATCGCTTTATTTGACATCAAATTGAAGTATCCTAGGTTTGCTCCAACCCCCCCCCCCCCCGCTGCGAGCTTCAAAGGAGGGGTCCAAAAAACCCCAACATTTTCGGCCTTTTTTCAGTTTTTTGCTTTTAACTCCTAAAGTAAGCATCTTACAGAAAATGTTACTCTTTTATAAATTAAAGAGCACTAAATTCTGCGTTGATTGCTTATCCAAGAAGTTTAATTTGACCGGGAAATGTTGTCAAAATCAATGGTCAACAAATTATGATTTTTTACCAAAAAGTTACTATTAAGACTTTTAAACGCCCATACCGTGGAATCGGCTATTCTAAATGAAAAGACGTACTAAATGAAAGTTGTAGGACATTTAATTCTGCGTTCAGCAAGTACCTAACATTTCAAATTTGATCAAGTCTACAAATAGAAAATTACATTTTTCGATCTGCAGTTATATGCGTAGCAGTCAGCAAAAAGGTACCTTCCAGTCACAAATCTACTCTACACTAATTAAGTTTAGAAATTGGTATTCTTAATTAAAAACTCTTCAGTAACATTTATAATAATAACTTTTAATAAAATTTAAGAAAAAACTTTTTTAAATTAATGATATATTTAAATTATTGTGAATGAAATATCAAAACAAGAATGTTAAATATTTTAGATTTTTGGGCACTTTTTGTTATGTATAGACATAATCCACTGTATTTGCTAAAACTAATAAGATTTATACACAATATACAATTAAGTCAAAAATAAAGATATTAATACAGTTTTTGGCATTCTTCTGTGGTATACTCACTGCCAACCTCTAATTCTTTTTCTGTAAAGTGTTCCTCTGTAACCAAAAAATAAAGTCAAGTTTGACTTTAAATTTCGAATATGACTTTGAATTTGAATCAGACTTTTAATTTGATTTTGAATTTGAATCAGAATTTGAATTTGATTTTTAGTCAGATTAAATAGTAGGGAACTTGAATCAGTGAATGAACGTTGAAATACGTGAATCTGTAAACGTCTAAGTGCAGTCAATGGACATTTTTAACAAAAAAAAATAGTAATACAAGCAATGTTATAAAGACAGAGTGTAAATGTAATAGGTACCTGATTCATCCAAATCCTCAACAAGCAGTTAAAAGCCATGTTCACTGATAAGGGTTAATGCTTCATCATCGGGAGCATTTGAGCAGGACTGCCATTTGCACTCGTAGCATATGTAGGAGCATTTCAACCCTACTTTCCGGCAGCTGCATACTCCGCGGCACCCCATTGCATACTTGCATGACACACTTTGCAGAACCGCTGCTGGAGTTGGTTCTTTTGTTGTTGTTCTGGGGAGCAAGCCTTTTCTAGTCACTTCCATCCCCACAGGAGGGGGTCTTTCTCACGTTCCAGCCACATCTGGACCTGGTGGTATGTCCTTAGAGCGTGTTCCCGGGCAGCAGCCTAAGTTGGTGGGAGGGATGCCAGGTTAATTGTGCTCTTGGAAATTGTTTTGATGAAGTGGTACCTTATGGTATTGATTGAAGCCTGGCTGTGTTTATCAACATAAACAGTTTCTAGGATTCTCTAACTAACTAAATCTATCTTATCTGGGGTGGCACAGTCGCTTTTATAGTCACATCCTCTTGCAACAGTGGGGTTTTCTCCAGAGACTTGACAAATTTGATTTTTCCCTGCCGGAAAAATTCTGGAGTTGTATCACAACCGCTGAAGGTATGCAAAAAGAGGATGTTGGTTTTGGCAGCATCAGAAAACTTGAATTTAGTGGGAGAGTATAAAGTGTTCTCACACGCACCCTTTCCAGGCTTCATCAATACGATATTGCTGTAGTTTGGTGAAATAGCTGTGAGGAGTATGAGGAGATCCGTGTCCTCTCCAACAATTGCAACGTATGATGACGTCTCTGCCATACCTACATCAGTCGTGACAATGTCTCGGTCAGCATCTTCCACTGCTACCTTGACCAGAAACCCTTCATTATCCAGCTTCGTACGAAGCATTTCTATGAGGCGCTGCTTGTTGTGGTCATTAAATAAAAACTGCTCTTTTGCTATAGTAGCTGCCATTGTTTCATCGAATTCTACGTTGGATGAGGACAACTTAAATTTTCGTCGAAGGCGCTCAGCTGTTTTAGTGCTCCTCATGGATGCGTCTTCTGGATACCCATCAAACACGAAGGTGGTGCCTGGTTTGCCGTAATATTTTTTAACGTAATCAACATATCTCGTTAGGATGTGAGAAAACCTTTCTTTACTCTGTCATACCACTCGGTTCAGAAGAAATCCACCATCAATGACATACACAGGATCGTCCAAGCAGTGTTATTCCTCATCTTCACTGGTGAAAGGGTCAAATAAGTCATAAAAAACTGTTTTTCGTGTTTTTCTCATTCCTATGTCATCAAAAATTGAAAGTGGGGAAGGTGCCAGCTCAAATTCAAAGTATTTCTTGAGATCTTCGTCAGACTTCTTGAAAAACGAAATGCGTCTGAAAATAGTATCAGAGGTGACCTATATATCCTCGTCATGAATCCTGACTTTGGAAATAGCACACTTAAGGGGTGACACTAGTTTCTTCCTTTGAAACTTCACATCCTTGAAATTGCTGTCTATTATATTTTTTATACATTTTATCCCAATCTCATAACCTTGATGACAATTAATCTTTTCGTCCCCTACTACCCCACTGCTGATTGACATGATGCTTTCTCCAACTAAAAAAAGGATTATGTGCTGAAAACCAGCCTAAAAACTTCATGATATCTGTTTCATCTTGTCGAATTCTAGAAAATCTCGCATCAACGTGTTGCTCTGATGTGGAGAAGGTAACGCCACAAAATTGTTCTATTTGTAGAGACACTTCCATTATTGCAGGCACAGACGAAATCCACTTCATGAGAACGCTATCTGCCATGCCTCTTCCACCACTCAACCCACCTTGACTTTTGATAGATCGCATTAAAGTTTGCTCAATGGTCATGTCTCACCATATACCAGACCACGATTTTCAGATCTTCGTATTGATAAAAAAACCTTTGACTACAAAACTATTATAGTCCTCAGTAGTAAGTTTGGATTTAAGGTCAGCAATGTCCTGCAAATACAGTTGGCACGATTTAGCATACAGGAAATGTCCACTGGCGTGAAAGAATGACAACATTTGCTGTACACTTCGTAGATGGCCATTCCAGTCACCTACTCTTTCAGCATGTATGAAGCATTTCATTATTGTTACCATACGGAAATATTGAACTCAAAGTTTGGCTTTATACACACCACATATACAACACAGTCTCGCACGTCTGTGCAGATTTGACACTGACTGTCCTTTTTTTACTATTTGACTGAGACTGAAGTTGGTGGGAGGCGGGCTTTCCTGCGCATGCACAGAACGCTCGTTATCATGGTGTATTAAAGAAGGTGTGTGCATCGAGGAGCGTGAACTCGTCCGGTCCACGCAGCTACGTCACGTGCTACACACTGAACCAGCAGTTCCGAGCGCAATTGTAAGGTTTTGCTCAAACAGCGAATTAAATACTTTATGGTTGTCTAAAAATTATGTTTTTGGTATCGATGGAAAGGTAATAAAGTAAGAATTGAAATGATCTATGTCCATGGTCAGATATTCCTAGGTGTATAACTTTGAAACAAGTCTAAATCTATATATATAAAAGCGAAATACCACTCACTCACTCACTGAATGACTCACTCATCACGATATCTCAAAAACAACCGAACGGATTGAAATGAATTTGGTATGTAGCTTCCTCTAGGGCCATAGGTGCTCGCTAAGAAAGGGTTTGAAAAAATTCGAAATTTTAGGGGAGGGTTGGGGGGATCAAAGTTATTAAATCACGATTTCTTCATAACTACCGAACGGATTGGAATAAAATTTGGTATGTAGCTTCTTCTAGGGCCATAAGTGATTACTAAAAAAGGGATTTAAAAAATTGGAAATTTTAGGGGGGTTTGGGGGGTAAAAAGCACTAAATCACGATTTCTCCGAAACTACCGAACAGATTGTAATGAAATTTGGTATGTAGCTTCCTCTAGGGCCATAGGTGCTCACTAAGAAAGGGTTTGAAAAAATTCGGAATTTTAGGAGGGGTTTGGGGGGGATCAAAGTTATTAAATCACGATTTCTTCAAAACTACCGAACGGATTGGAATGAAATTTGGTATGTAGCTTCCTCTATGGCCATAAGTGTTCACTAAAAAAGGGTTTTAAAGAATTTGAAATTTTAGGGGGTTTGGGTGGTAAAAAGTACTAAATCACTATTTCTCCAAAACTACGGAACAGATTGGAATGAAATTTGGTATGTAGCTTCCTCTAGGGCCATAAATGCTCACTAAGAAGGGGTATGAAAAATTTCGAAATTTTAGGAGGGGTTTGGGAAGGATC
>JAGFPH010002004.1:103699-121468 GCA_018207615.1 Philaenus spumarius
TTGTAACATCAAAGCTAAGATGTTAAACACAGTTACATGTACACTAATTGTAAATACATTCAATAAACATAAAATGTTGGTTCATCAGACTTGGCCTAACCTAAAATCAGGAAAAGCCGTCATGATATTCGTTCCCATGACCGCAAACATTTTTTAAATAAATATATATATATATATTATTAATTAAGTTCTATTATAGATTTCAAGGAACATATCAAAAAGATTTTCTTTTTAAAAGTATTACATTTAAAACGTATCCAAATGGAAACCCAAGAAAACTTTGTGACGCTTTTTAATAAATGATAAAAAAGAACGTGTGATCAGCGAATTCCATAGGAAATAGTGAAATTCCAATTTCAGCGACTCTTATAGTGAGACTTAGGGTCGGGAGTGGTCAATGAGCACCGCTCATGGTCCTCAGAACACGTTTTGGGGTTTCATTAAAATTGGCAATATGATGTTCGCACTCTATTGACCGCATTTAAAGTCCGATTTGGTTCAAATTTGGTATTTACATTGGTTCCACTGATTTGAATAAAAACCCCGAACCACAAAACAAGGAACAAAAACAAAAACTAAACAATTAAATTGTAAGTTATGTTTATGTTACCATTATGTACATTTCGATGACTTGGTCATCATCCTCGGAGGGTTTTAACACTACTAAAGCCTCCCTCCCCCCGTACATAAGCGTAACGTATTAAACATAACTTACAATTTATGTTGTTTTTGTTCCTTGTTTTGTCGTTCGGGGTTTTTATTCAAATCAGTGTGATTTTGTAGCCACAGTGATATTTTATTTGTTTAATAGACGTTGGTTGTCAAAGTCACTCGGACGAGTTTGTTGGAAAACAAAATCCAACAACACGAAGTACGTTTTTCGACCGGAAGTAAATATTTGTTGAAATTTGTCGCACTAGCATGAAACGTTTTTTTGCTTTTCTGTAAAAAAAAAATTAGGATGTCATTCTTCACATTTGTTAACACGACCTTATGGGTTCGTTTGTTCCCCCAAAATCTATCAAATCGTAGAATACCATACAAGTACCGTGGGGATCTTCTGATCCTAGGCTGACGACCGAGTTTGTACGCTGCGAGCAAAGCGAAGCAGTCCTTAATCCGAAGCCAACAGGTCTATGTGCAAACTCTATCTTATAAGCTGAAAGCGGAACGAAGCAGGGCGTGAGGAGGCTGGAGGCTGAGGTGTAAACAAATACTACTAATATATTTCGTACCCAGAAACAGCCATTCAACGTTCAAGTGAGTAGACTTATTTCCCAAATAGTTGTCTCAAATCCTAAAACATATTAAACTTAATTTCGGAAATTCGCTCAGCTCATGCCAACGGTTCAGCTGAGTGGTCGACTTACTATACATATAAAAAAAAGTAGAATTCTAAAAGTAGAATTTATAGAAATACATGTCTAAACACGTTCACACATCTATATGTCGGTGTTTCTATGTTTCCAAAGATAAAATATTTAACTATCTAAATATAAAAAATCTAATAGTTTTAATTGTACTTACTTAAATCGACAAAAAAAATGGAATAATTTGGTTGCTATACAAACAACAAACACAAGGTATAATAAACGGTATCAATTAACTGACACAAACTTTCTCCCAACTTACTGTAGTCAAAATAATGTTGTTTTTAATCATTTTATTTACTACTTTTTAGAACAAAACAAAAAAATAATATTCTATCTACGTCAATCATATAAAAAAATTATTGTCCCAGGCGGGATTCGATCGCGCGACCTTTGAATTACTGCCCGTGCTCGCTACCGTGGTGCTAAACCGTGCGGCCGTCGCCGCGATGCTAGATTGACAACACAAACTTGTTTATTTTTAAACATTTCCTGATAATTATAAAACGATGAAGTTTTGATAAAAGCGGGTGGTGTCATTTTGTTTGGCATTTTAAGCACTATAAATACTGAAAATTTGATCAAAATCGTTAGAGCCGTTTTTGAGAGAAATTTGCATTTTTGTCGTTTTTTATGGGTTTTTAGGAGTAAATTTAAAAATTAAAAATTCCAAAAAATGAAAAAAACGCCTGGAGATATTAGGGTTTAGTACCTACATACCAAATTTCATGAAAATCGGACCAATAGTGTCCTCTCTGGTCGTGTATACATACAGAAAGACTGACAGACAGACACCACTCTAGAAACACTTTTTTGGGTTCAGGGAGCACCAAAACAAAAAATTCCACTAAAAATATTTTTGGGTTCATGGAGCAGCAACACAGATAACTGGACTAAACAATTTTTTGGGGTTCTGGGAGCACCAAAATAGATAATTCAACTGAAAATTCAAATTCGAAGATTTTTACGAAAACAATACTTTCTCCATATACTACGTATAGGGTGGAGAAAGTAAAAATGTAATAGTTTGGTTGCTATACAAACAACAAACACAAGGTATAAAAATCCAAACATTGTGTTCTAAGTAACGATAATAGAACATACAGTAAATGTGCGTAAAGATTATTAAATACCAGTGATGAATTAAATTAAGTTTTGTACAAAATAAGTTCTAAACCTAATCATATAATTTAAATTTGTAAAATAAATGTACTTCTTAGAAATCACTTTATAGAATTTTTAATTTATAGGTATGTAAGAGTTACTTTGATAAATTAAAAAAATAAGTAGTCCTACATGTAAGTAACGAATCCGAAAAGCTTTTATCAAGATATCGTAATAAATATAAAGTGTATATAAACATAAAGTGTTTGCTTTTTGTTCGAAATTGGAATAAAAGTATACAATTTTGTTTTAAGAATTTAATTTTTTTATTCTACGTTGTAGCTGTGTTTTAATTACAGTATACGTTCTTATGAGTTGCTTAATTAAAGTGAAAGACATTAATTTTGTTTTTAGTACAAGTTAAAATTAATGACCTTGACTTACATAAACAAATTATCCTGCATAAAGTATATCAATTTCGAAACTTTTCCGCAGATAACTTGTAAAGACATAATATTTGTTGGTGATCTATACCTACACCTTTTTAAAACGGGGGACTAGAAATTTTAAAAAGTCAAGGGAACTGTCTCCTCAGCTTTGCCATTTTGCTATAATTTAAACAAGGACTTTCTATTACTATAATACAAAATAAAAAAATAAAAAAAAACTGTATACATACCAACCACAAATTTTATGATTTTACAGGTTGTAGAATAATATTTTATTAACGAGTATATATTTTTTTTAAATTAAGAAGCTGTTTAAAGTTTAAAAATACAATTATATATGCACTAGTAAGTTGCACATATACAAAACTTAATTCTCCTAATACGTTATTTTCCAGCAATATTTTCAGTTATTTAAAAATAAATTTAGGCCCTTTAAATATATAGTATGTATTTTTTTATTGGGAGTTACTAACAGTTACTGTACTTCTGATCGGAACAAGGGGAGAGAAGCGCTTTATCAGCTCAATTCTTTTAAAATGGGGAATTCACCAGTTAGTTAGTTTTGTACAAATAAATTTAAAACTACTTAACCAATTGTCCTGAAATTTTCAACATTATATTTTTGAGTATATGACACATAAAATAAACCATAAAAAATATATTAAAAACTAACATGTAAAAAAATAATATATTTTTTTTTAAATTCATTGTCTTTTTTGTAGGTTTATTGTTTGATATATTTAAAAAATAATAATATATTTCGTTGATACCCTAGAAAAACAGGATCAGAAAATAATTGTACCTAAATCATGAAAAACAAGGTTACTGAAATCGGGCATAAAAGTACTACTTACTTATTGTCAAGTTTTATTTTCACAGTTAATGGCTCTAACAATGTTTACATTTAGTAAAACTATTGACTAATTTGGATGGAAAGCCTTAGTTAAAAACTAAATTTGCTTTACTATCTACAAAGTATAGGTTTTTCGGAAGCTGATTATTGTTCAGTTTCTTTGAACCAGAAGATTTCGAAGTCCTAATCTCATATTTTGTGGTTGTGGGTGAATTCAAATTAAGCCTTGAAGACTGACCACTGGAAGTTTACCGGTTTAATTTGAACTTATTAGATTTGTTAAACTTTTAATCATAGGCATTGTTACGATTTTAATGTGCGATTCTTAAAAAAGAAAACAAAACTATTCAAACACAATGACTGTACACAATATTTTATACAAATTTTCACCACTTTATGAAACGTAAGTTTACAAATAAACAACACTTCTATAACCAAGCAACCTAATCATATATGTATACACTGATACACATTATCTGGGGAAATAACAGGTTAGGTAATCATACAACTAAGTTCTTTTTAATAAGTCCATAATAATATGTATGAAAAAGCACTCTGGGAATATGTATGTTTTGCAGTGATTAGTGAAGTATGGGATCAGGCGTCAAATTTTTCAAAAAATAATGCAAGCCTTTATAAAAGATGTTTTTTAATACATACAATGATAAGATACGCATGTAAAACATTTTATATGTTTTTAATAAGCATTAACCATGGGATAATATTATGCAATAAAAAAATAAGTTTGTTTACCCAAAAATTGCACCCCCCTCCCTCTTAAAGCAACTGTGAAGGCACATTTATGTAGTGCTTCATCCATACAACGTTCACCAAATAAACTTCAATTATTTCGGGGACTGTTACATGTTTAAATGTGAATAAACATGTACACATGTTGTAAATCGACTAATGGCCGTCTTTATAGGTACATTTACAATTTGTTTATTTACACTACTACCTACAGATAATATTTTGCATGTACATTTTTAAATACTTAAAGAATTATTTCAAAGAATTTATTACATTTACTGTTTCCAATGAAAAAAAACTATAACAGAATAGTTTGTAGTTTTCCATCGGATAAAAACTAACTATATATGATAATACTATTAATATGATTCTATTTCTATATTTCTTAGTATTCAAAACTACATTTTAGGAAACTTCACTTCAAAACTTAACTCTAAATTTCAAGCAAAATGCTAATACTATGTTTTTAGTTCAAAATATAATTTTGTAATCAATACACATCCGATATAAATCAACAAAATGCAAGATTAAAATGTAAAAATTGTACAAGTATAGCTGGCCAAAGGGGCCTTGCATTGTATTTAATTAGAAATTATAACAAAATAAATAAATGAAGTTAAATAAAATAATAAACTAAAAAAAAAACAATCTAAACAAATCTAAATATGAATCATTATTGTAATAGTCATGTCGGATTACTTTTTATGTTTGGCTTGTGTGTACTACTTTTAATTTTTACTTGATAGGGAAATATTTTCACCAACTTTGGGTAACATAATTTGTAAACCTGGAAGAAATATTATAAACTATATTTCAAACTTGAACTGTAAACAAAATGTTGTAGAATATTTTCTGTCACTCCCAATATTAAATTTATAAGAATATTGGCAAACCAAATCAAATGTTGGGATAAAAATATTTACGGCACATTATTACCAATTCCCGCCGAAACTGTCCATTCTACATAAATGTTGACCATGCATGATATTCAAGCACATAATTTGCAATTAAAATTACATAAAATACAGTTTATTCACATACATTGAGCAGGTAGCTTGCATTTAATAAAGAAGCTAAATTTAGTGATTTAGAGATCTTTTCATAAAAAAGTTTAAAATGATAAACTTAATAAAGACAAATGCAAGTATAATTTATATGTTAAAATATGCAGAATATATGTATAATATAATACCTCTTAAATATAAAAAAGAAAAAACACAAATACAAATAAAACAGCTTATAAAAATCATATAAAAATGTCACATTTATCCTTTCGCATTTTCTTCTTCGAAAGATGAGGCTGCTCAGTAAAATCTATATAGAAAATTCATAGAAAATATAAGTGTGTATTTAGTGGGTGTTGATACCATTAAGTAATCTGAATGCGGTTCTTCCATCTGGAAAGCACTACAAATTTTTGAAATATAACACACTTTGTGAATTCGCTTTAATTTCTTCCTCATTCATTTATTCCGCATTTGGGTGCTCAGGTTGTTACGGTGACATCAGCCCTTCGTCTTCAATGTTCATTTCGTCCTTGGATGATTCCACCAAAACATTTTCATATGTTCCCTCGCCATTATGGCACATGTTAGACCTGCGAAGCACTTTGTTCTTTCACATACAATTTCTTGTGCACAGTTTTTGGCACATTTGCAGGTGATTAACTTTACAAAGTTATTGTGAGAAGAGGCGAGTGATAGGCAAAAAGTGTTTTGTTTTTCCATCCTACTATTCAGCAATTTTTTTAATCAACATTAATTGCTTTACCTGATGGTACACAATGAAACAATGTTGTTGTCCTGTGTATTCGTCATCGTTGGCTTGCCTACAAGGTATTTTTGTTTTGAGAACTTCCCAGTCAGAATGATATCCCAGTTTCTTTTTTATAAGAATTGTCTAGGAAGTTGTCTTTGGACATGGTATTGTCATATTTTCTTAAACAGAGTGTCAGCTGAAGTAGATTTTCTTTACATTTCCATACGCTTAAAAGTTTTTGTATCACCTTGTTAAATCAGGAGAGCCATAAACAACAACTACTGTCTGAGGTTCATATTTTGTCTTGGCGTACTCAAAATATCCGTCACAGGTTTTCGAACATTATGTATCTGTGTGCCAGCTAACCAAAATATTATAAAGTAAAAACCTATTGCCGATTACGTATTTAATGTAGCCGCTGAATTGCATGTTTTTAAAGAGACAGTCAGAAGACAGGTTATTTTTCTTAAACCCTTGTCGATAGCTAAAGAAAAAGGATTGAGATCATACGTTAAACTATTGTCATGTTCTTCGTCTGAATTTTCAGCAGTACTAATACGTTCGAACTAAGTTTTGTGAATACAAGGAATAAACTCGTCATCTATCCGCGTATTGCACAGACATTACTACAAGAGTTTAGATTCTATCACTACACTTGAATTTGACGATTCTAAAGTAATCACCTACAACTCTTTTAATAAACTTAAAGCCGACATCCCATGCCGTATGACAGTTAGTTTTTTCATCTGTTACAATACCAGTGCTAACTCTTAATAAACTAGGGTATCTTAGGAAAGGAATATCTTGCTATACAAATTCATAAATCTTGGCCCTATCCTTCTTGTTCCGCAGTTTCTGTGCTATTCTTAAGATTAGACGCTGTAACAAAGACTGAAACGAAGACAGCAGTTTTAATTTGTTATACAAACTGACTGCACAGACGACCTTCCAATTATACACCTTGTTAATATAACTTCTCCTACCCCACGACCAGGGTTGCATGATCTCCATGAGATATTTTTTCAAACTGCTCATGTGTCACACCAGATCTTAGTGGCTGAGCTTCGAAAGAAAAAGCCCTTAGTGGAAATTTCTTATATCCATCAATAGACATTGTTTCCCTCAAGTTCAGAATATAATATAATAGGGGTTGATTAAGCGCATTTGCATAAGAAATGTTGCCCAGCTTATTAAAATATGGCTTTCCCCAAACAACTTCAAGGTATAGGTACCAAATATAAAACTTCACACATAGAATAAATAGGATCAGAAAAACCATATATTTGATGACACTTGTTCATACAGTTAGCACAAATACATGAAATTAATTCCATCAAACCTAATTTCATATAAGGTCAAGATTTCAGTAAGATGTATAGTTTCCGTAGTTATAAAGTCGTAAACCGATTTTTAAACCCAATTTGTTTTTTAAGCCCGCTCTAGTGGCCTAACGATTCGACGTAAACGAGTTAATTAATACTGGCAATGTAGGAAATTAAGTCTACTTTATTTTCATGTAGAATATATATAATATAGAGTGTTCTTAAAATCCATTTAAAGCCCTCATTATTTTTGTTACTGAAAATAAGTTAACAAAAATGTGCCTGCTATATATGTCTTGTGCTTCATAACTGGACACATTTGTTTACATATCTAGCCCTCTATGGTTTTGGGGGGCTTGGGGTGTTTGTAAGGGGTTAAAAATTTCAAATATAAAGGTAGGTTATGTAATACACCATTGTAGAGCTTATTAAAAGAGAAACACAGTGGCGGAAACTAGAGTTTAATATCTTGCTCCAATTCAATGTAATGGAAAATCAAAGTACTGGAAAATAATATACAACCTATACTAATTATTACTAATATTAACAAATTAATAACAATACAATTTTCCAGAACGTTGATTGTCCATTACTTTAAAATGAAGCCAGGTACAAGTACATCATTATGTTTCCCTTTTAATAAGCTTTCAATGGTGTATTAAATCACCTACCTATATATTTGAAATTGTTTACCCCCTACTCCCTTAACGCTCCCCCCACAAATCATGAAGGTTCAGATATGTAAAAAAAATTTCCTGTTATGCAACGCAATAGATATAAAAAGTTTTGTTAACTTAGTTTCAATAACAAAAATAATTGAATGAGTTTTGAAATTTTTTGCCTAGCTACAAAGCAGCTACTTGCAAAGGACCTAAACTGGGGGGATATCTATTTAGAGAGAATTATACTGTTTTATAAATTATTACAAAAACCCATTCTTTTCAGGATAAAGCAAAAATTATTGTAATACAGAATACTATAAAATATATTGTTTGTATTAAAATTGAGCTTAATTATATTGAGCTTGTTTGTATATTGAGTTTGCAGAGTTGCTTTAATTATTAGGTTAAATAAAAATACATATTGTTATTATTAAATACTGAACACAAACAAATACCATTGAAACCAGAGAAATAAATTAGTATTGGAGTCGTTGATTTCAAATAGAGAAATTAAAGTTGATTTCTTTAATGTCTCTCGCAATGATTACGCTCGCTTCATGAGATATTGAAAACAACCTAATTGCAATATTCATCAAAGTTTGAATACAAATGTGTTTTCCTTTTAAAAGACTGCCTTGACTTAATTGGAACAAACTTAATTATGAAATTGCTATTTTTGTTTGCAAATTTATTTGTACAATAACTCTAGTAATGCATTTATTATGCTGCAATAATTTAAGGATAACAAAGATTCTAAAACTGTGGTATATAATTATTTGATACAATAAATTAATAAAAATATAAGAAATTTATTGAAAAATATTTTGTTTATTATTGGTTGCATCATTGTTTAAGATGCATATATTTTTATAATTTTAGTAAAGCTTCAACATTAACATGTTTGAATTGAGAAAAGTTAAGGTTTTGAAAATAAAAGGTAAACCGAAGCTTTGTATTTTATTGGAAAGGTAATTTACTTGTTTTTCATTTCGTAATTTTATGGGGATTGAAAAAGGTCTTTGTTGAATTCGCTTTTGTTTAAATTATTACGTATGAGGTTATAACAAACAATACAACCAACTAACCATGTTTTAGTATATATGTTTTTTACTACAAGTTTCTGGAAATTTACCTTATTGTTAGTAATGAATCCCCTTTGTTATAGAAAGTGACTTTTTATTTTAAATTGTAGAATAGACTGTTGTTACTGTAGGCTTTACTTTATTCTTGTTTACATTTTTAAGGTATTTTCCACTTTGCAACAATGCAACTATTATTACTGCGTTTTAAAAAGGTTATAATATAAATATTACTATTTCTACTAAGTGCCATGAAAGTAATTACGAACCCATGATTAAAAATATATATTTTTGTAGAAAAAAATAACGGATATAATTTTGAAGGTATGAAGTTGTACATCCAGTATTATGTTTTAACATGTTTTTGCTTTATGCCATTATTTAGATTTATTAATTTATTAATGTTTTTAGTCTTTACTTCATGACAAATAGACTAAAATTAAGACTGTTGGAAATACTTAAACAGTACAAGTAAACTGTCTAGTCTAGTCTCAAATATAAACAACGTTGTAGTATCAAACTGTACTAAAGCTCGCAGTATCAACTTATTAACTCAACTTATCAACTTATTAACTTATTAACTAAATTAACTCCTGTATACATATAAGGTATGGAAGGCATATAAAATATATGTAAAAAGTAAATTGAGGAAATAAATATTCAATACATTGAAAATATATTAATAGTTTAGTACATGTCGCTTAAGTAAACTTTACTTGTATGCAAAGTATGACTATTGTTCTATTGGAAGGTTTCAATTTTAATGAAATTTCAATTTGACCAACTAAGTTGAACAAGTTTGTTTTCAATTTTAGCTTAATGACGTAGAGCACGTCCATTTTGTTCGCCCTCAACATTAATCTCATAGTAATCATTTCATTGACACGTTATTGATGTTAAGTAAGAGGTATAGATTGGAGGCTCTTCAGGTGTTTTACATTGTTGTAGGCTTTGGTTACGGTTTATTCATTCATAGAAAGAAGGTAATTTTTGTGTAATAAGAATAATAACTCATAGGACCAATAAGAATATATTATATAAAAGAATCTATAGCCGTAGGAAATCTAGGACCTAAATAAATTTTTGCAACAGTTATTGTAGACCATAAGTGTCTGCACGGATTAGTAAAGCTATTTTTAGCAACTAATTTTATATCGTGTTTTATTTTATTTAAAATAGCCGCATGTTTTTTGAAATAATTGAAGTCCTGAATCGATTTTGTGATACTAGTATACGAATTAAACTACGATTACAGACACAAATAAACCACCATTGTTTAAGTAAATGTTGATTTTTTTTTAAACTTTTACTTGGTTAGACGCTTCATCAATCCCACTTAAAAGTCAAATTGTAGCTTTAAAGTTTAGGATAAAATATTTAGCAAAATTATAAAATACAATTTTGACCTGTGGTGAGAGTTGAAGTTAAAAAAATTATAGGTTCGTTTAGAGAACTAATTTGTATTTTAGTCATGCCTAAAAATGTAATACGAGATTTTTTTAATATCTGCAAAGAATGGATGTTTGTTAATGGGCAAGAAACGTTATTCAATTGTGGGCGGATGAGATTTCCTTTTCCATTGCGCAGTCAACTGAAAATCACAGGGGTGGTGTAATTTAAACCATTCCTCGTTTTTCTGAGTCATTTACATGTAACTACGTAGAAAGAGAGGTGGTGATTACTGAAAATGTTGTATGTAGTAGTCTATGTACCATCATTATTTTTATGCATTTATCTGAGGAACTTAGTAGGATTTTTTCCGTTGAATAAATTCTACCGTATCATGGAGATAATATATTATGTTTAAATTAAAACATGTTTAGATTTTGAAGAATTTAAGTTTCTCTTGGTATTTATATTTAGGTTTGTATTTAGTTTGGGGATTTTGAGTTACATTGTGATTATCAAAATAATTGTTAACACAAAAATTTTAAACAATTTTATATGAGTGTCTAAATGCTGCGACATTGCAGTCTAAAGTAAATTACAGTAGCCGGCTACTACTATCTCTTATCGGTTGACATTTAAAATATGGTTTAAGCATAGCTCTACAAAAGAGTAAAATGTTTCTGTACATGATTTAAATATATATATATATATATATATATATATATATATATATATATAAAACAAAAACATTGTATTTGTTTAAAATTACGGTACAGAACATTTTTGAAATTATAATGTATTAAAAGGTTTTGTGCTAAGTAGCCTAATTTTACACTAAACAGTCAATAATTATCCTTTTCTGTTTCTTCTTTTCACTGGCATTATGAGGACAAAACTCAACTAAATGCCTTGTTGTTAAAGATCACCCTTACCCTATTTCTGTTCATTGCAAAACTAGTTGACAGACTCTGATTTATCAATTTTTTCAAGAGCCTCCTGTCTTTTCTCCATTGTGACAACAACCAATTTTCGTTTTCCATTTATTTTACCTGTATGTATTGCGCAATACGTATCTAAAACGAGATTCAAAGACAGCTAATTGCAGGCTACGTCCTTGATGAGTCACATCCTCTCAGGCGAGCGGCCGATTTAAGCGGAGGCCGAATGACCAGTGCCCGGTTAAAAACGCTTCTACTGCACAGTAGTTTCATTGTTAGCATTAATTTTAGGAATCTATTAACAAATTATATTTTTAAAAAATTATAGAAATCAAAATAAATTTAAAAATATAATTGAAATTTAATTTAAAGAAATTTTATTAAATTGAATTCAAATGATTTTATATTATTAATCTATACTTATAAAAGCCAAATACCATTGACTCATTGACTCACTGACTCATCACAGTTTCTCCAAAACCACGAGGCATACAAACATGAAATTTGGCACTAATACTCCTTATAGGCTCTAGACGCGCACTAAGAAAGGGTTTCCGAAAATTCGAAATTTTAGGGGGGTTTTGGGGGGTCAAAGTTACTAAATCACGATTTATCAAAACCTACCGAACGGATTGGAATGACATTTTGTATGTAGCTTCCTCTAGGGCCATAGATGCTCGCTACGAAAGGGTTTTAAAAAATTCAAAGTTTTAGGAGGGTTTGGGGAGATCAAATTTACAAAATCACTATTTCTCTAAAACCATGGAACGGGTTGGAATGAAATTTGGTATGTAGCTTCCCCTAGGACCATAGGTGCTCGCTAACAAAGTTTTTCAAAAAATTCGAAATTATAGGGGAGGTTTGGGGAGTCAAAGTTACTACAAAAAAACCATCGAATGGATTGGAATGAAATTTGGTATGTAGCTTCCTCTAGGGCCCTAGGTACTCGCTAAAAAATGGTTTTAAAAAATTTGAAACTTTAGGGGGATTGGGGGGGGGGGGGGGGGTCAAGGTTACTAAAAAGAAACACCGAACGGATTGGAATGAAATTTATTATGTAGCTTCCTCTAGGGCCCTAGGTGCTCGCTAAGAAAGATTTTTTTTTTAAATCTATATTTTGTGGGAGGTTTGGAGGGGGGGTTAAATTTTACTAAACATCCCCGTAAGAAATACATAGTGTAATATATTTATTGATATAATATATTTTTTGTTAATATACATTTAACTTTGATTTGTCCATCCGTGCAAAGCCGGGTCGGGCCAGCTAGTTATAATAATTATATAAACACAAATATGACAATAAGCCGTTGACTAAATAACAAATGTTTAAACAATTTCATATTTATTTACCAGTTAGTAGATAAATACGAACACTATATCATGTAGTAAGACAATTTTTGCTTATGCCCTTAAACTCTTGCCCATCTGTGAAGTGAATGCATTTGTAAGCGTTGAAAAAGGAAGTTTAAAATGGGACCAACTAAAACGAAATATAAAATGAATGAAATATTAAAAATGTAATAATTTATTTTAATTTACATTTGTAGTATAGACTAAAACATCCAGCACAGAGGAAAGATGTTCAAAGTGTGTTTGTTTGTATTCTTTACAACTAAAAATTTAGTTAGCTAAAATAATTCAAATAAATTTAACTCAGACTATTAAACAAAAGAAATGTAGACTAACAAGATTATGAACTCTTGTATTAAAATTATAATTAAATTAATAGATTCATGTAACCTTTGTTAGTCCTGTATGGATCATGTAGTGGTAAAGCAAATTACTACACAAAACTTCTGGTACTAATTCATAAAAAAAGTGGACTGTCTCTACATTAAGAGCTTATTTATGGCACACAATCTATTATTTACACTAATTTCAAAGGCAAGATATGCGAATAAATATTAGTACATATAAGTTTATAAAATGTATGTGTATTCAATACTGTTTTTGTAGCAACGAAATGATATTGAAGGCGTTAAGCGTTCCCTGTGGATGTATTCTTCGTGCCTTACATTATTAGAAACAACAAACCGCTCTCATGTAATGCATTTCAAATACACACGCAAGATGACCTATTAGCTATTTCATATGCTGGTTGTTTGTGTAACTATGTCAATGGTCAACATTGTAGAACAAAGACCAAGTAAACGACATCGTTTAGAGAGTGGAAAGCTAAAGTTAAAGCATTTTAGGTTTCTGTAGAATACGTTGTAAAATCAAATGCATGTTGAATAGTGGTAGTTGAACAGGTATTAACGTAATATATGAAGCTGTTTTGTTGTTACAAATTTTCAACAGATGTTTGATTCCTTCAAACCGGCAAATTTCCATTGTTGACCTAGGTATTAAAGTTATGGCATCAGACGTCTTTCTAAATTGTCTACTTAATCTGTCACATCGTATCCAAACTATTTATTTTTGAATAAGTGGTATCTGCAATCCAGCTGTCACAATGAGAACTAATGTTTTGGTTGGATTTCAGGAACTCTCAAATGTCAGCAAAGAAGACACTATTATAATATCAACCCGAACGTAAAGTTTTATAATGAATTTCGGATAATGTTACTGCCGTAAATTTAGAATGTGCATCCAAATAAAAACAATTTACAAGCAATTTATGTATAACTTTGTTTAGGCAGTCAGCTTACTACTTTTAGCTATGTGATACAGGCAGCTCTTGAATGACAGTTCTGAATTTGTTCTTATTTGTTGATAGACAAGAATTTACAAAAGCAACTTATTTCGAGTTTTTAACTTATTAAAATACTTGTAGTCATTTAAAGCTTAACTAAGTAGACATTTTAGTAAAAGGGTTTTGTAAGAAGAAAAATTCTAAATTTGTAATTTTAGGTTTAGTAATTCTTATAGATTTTCCATCATTTATAAAATCTTAAAAAACATACTGAAACAAATAAGTTCATACATTGAATCTCCATTTAAGGAATTCATATTATTGTGATGGTCTTGGATTATACTGGGTGATTCAAGAATAAATAGAGAAACTTTAGGACTTGTTCTACTAGTGAAGATAATAAAACAAAGATCATACAATCATTTGCTCCGAAATGCTATAGGTTTTCCAGTTATCAAGCTTTTTTTGTTACGGATACTTAACATCTTTGGATGAAGGCAATATATTAAAGGCAAAATTTTGATAAATATTTCGTATGGTATCTTTTACTCATGTTGAAAAAAGAAAACTTTTTCATATATTTTCAAATTAATGTCTGTTTAAAAATTGTGTGTAAATCATCTCTGAAAGCTCTAATTTTACAAAAAAAAAATCTAGAAAGAAGAAATTTACATTCTTTATAACAAACGTAAGGGTTTTTTTTAAATTATTTGTGTAATTTTAAAGCCAACATAGTTATTGGATAAAACTAAGCATTTGTTATCTTTTTAGATATTTATGAATTTGCTAGGTTTGCTTTAATAACAGCTGATCAACAATAAAATGTTTAACACCATTTCAATAATTGATGAGTAGTTTGGATATTGCTTTCAGGTTAGTAAATCAAGCATTGCATGCTAATCGTATACTAAAATATGCCCTTCAAATTTAAAAATGAACAATAAACAAATTTTGGAGAGAATATCCACCGTGAATATCTGGAGAGATTTCCAACTAAACAAATTCAAAAATACCAAAACCTTTATATAAGTTTTCAGGTGTTTATATACAAATGGGTATTAACATCTTATTCATATTCACTTTCACAACGTCACCATGTTAATGCAGAAGAAAAGGTAATTCAATACATACAAAGTAGCCCTCGTCTCAATGGAAGAAGAATTTCTTTTCTCAATGGATTGACGCAAAGTAAATTATAGTGAATACTTAGAAAAACTGTCTAAAACCTATATCTACCACCAGAAGGTGCAAACCCTATTCCCAAGAGATTTGTATTTACATTTTTGCTGTTTGATTGAAGACAACGATTATAAGGTAAATTTAATTTAATTTTCTGGCGAAACGACGTTTAAAAGAAATGGAATTTTTATCTTCAGAAGTTCCAATGTCTGGAGTGAAGTAAACCAAAATGCACAAACGAAACTTCATTCCAACATAGGCTTCAAGTTAATTTTTGGTGTGGATTTATTTGTGACAAACTTTTGTGACCATTTATTTCAAATGACAACCTTACGACTGATCACCTCAAACTTTTTGCTAAATGGTTTGCCACCTTTCCCTAATTACAAGGCGTGAACTTATTTTCCGGCAAGATGAGTCAACTCTTCATTTCTCCATATAAATGAATCATTCGAAAACTGAATTGGACGTGATAGACCGATTAATTCGCATCCATGTGTTATACCCCTAGATTATTACATCTGGAGTCGTATGAAAGATTTAGTGTATGAAAAAATAGTTAAAACACGGGAAGAATTACTAATTAGCATTTATAATGCTGCTGAAGTTATTCGAAACCAACATCGTGAAACACAAAACGCAATCTAAGGAATCTAAGGAGGGCACTTTGACATTTTTTTAAATTATAATATTTTTTTTTAATACATCTGTAATTTTATTTTGTAGTTTCTTTGTATTCAACCAACTTTTAAAATACATTTTCGAAATGGCTTACAATAATTGTTACAAACATTATTTTATTGTTTTAATTTCTGTTTTGTTTTGGTGTTAAAAACATTTTTTGTAAGTTTGTAATCGTTTATTAAGGAATTTTTTTACATAATTTTTTTTAATAATTTGGTTCTAGAGTAACTTTGGATGTTATGGACAAATACAAAGATATGCATTAAACAATTTTACGTTTTTTGTGAATAACTCGGAAATATTTTTTAGTTACAGAACTAATAAAAAAAACATCATATTTGTCATTGAAAAAGGTTTTTTTTTAGAAATGTTTTGAAAAGTTATCAGTTTTTGAGTTATTTCACATACATTTATCGTGGCCAATTTAAGTGGTCACCATTTTGAAAATATAAGAAAACATTTTGGGTATTTTTTGTACATGGTTAAAAGAAGTCATACCAAATGTGTATCAAACATTTGGGTTCAACGTATTCCCTACATTAAAAGATATTAAATATATACAAAACAAAACTAATTGTGAATTATTATAGCCTACTAACAAAACTGGAAAACGAAGAATTTCAGAACTTTTGTTTATATAATTTTTTTTCTTTATTTTCATTAGTAGAACACGTCATGAAAATGCCTCCATTTCTTCCTGAATCAACCTGTGTATGATTTTTCAAAATCAAATTTTATTACCAAAGGAAACATTACCAAAACAAGGTTTGTCAATTTTTTCTCGACATTTCATGTATTTGTTCAATAATAAATTAAATAAATCAATTTTTAGGCAGTTGTATTAATTGGACCATGTAAAAATAGATTGTTTTCAACATTATAGTACAAAAAATGTGTGTATTTCATGATTATGAGTTTTAAATTTTACTATTTTAATATTTTAAGCTGCAAATGTACAGTTTAAGTTATTTAAAAATCTTGTAGGTTTGCGGAAAATATTTGTATTTGTAGTAAATGTATATATTTGCGATATTTTCACGTGTTTACTTTTTTTGAATGATAAGCAATTGTTCGAAAACTTTCTTATTGTTGTTTCTAGAGTAGTAGCAAGATATCTTTAGAAAATAAAAGTAAGTTTTGAGATCAATGTAGGATGTCTGTCGATAATACCACTAAGTGCTTAATTTTCTTTTATTGTTTGTTCGACGTAAACAATATTTGAAAGGATTGACGTATTAAAGATCTAGACCAAGAGATTTCTATGTAATATTTTCTTCTAAACTTTACACTTTACCAATCTGTGGGAACATATAATATAATTTGACATCCAAAATAATTTAATAATTTCAACTTTAAAGCATAAAACTTTTTTAGAAATATATTCAAAAATAATGCAATATATATTATACCCATGATATTTTATTATACGAATTATTGGTATTATTTACTTTTAGTATGGGGAACAAGGTTGATAATAGTCCTAAATAAAAGTAATAGCAGTATTGTTATGATCATATTTTTTGATTTCCTCTTAATAATTGCAAACAAACATACAGAATAGTAAATTAACTATATTAGTTACAAAGGTGAAATTACA
>JAGFPH010002004.1:140556-162074 GCA_018207615.1 Philaenus spumarius
AACATGTGTTGCTCGATTTAAATTTATTGAACGGATTCTGAAAGTAGATATTAAAACCTACAATTAGTATATCTTAGGTTTTTTAATAAGGTTGAAAAAATATGACAAAAATGCTTCCGAACTCAGTTTTTAATTGTCTACAAATGTCAGATTAGAGGTATCGTAATTTATTCATAACTTTTTATAATATTAATGAAAAACGAAAGAAAGTCCCAATTTATTGTTATTTTTATTTATAAAAAATACAGAAAAGCTCATTGCCTGATTGTTTTTGTATTTTACATACCTACGTGCTACCCTTAAAGTCACTTTGGATGAAAAATCTCTATTAGTTGGGCTAATACTTAAATGTTGAGAAACGCAGGTCTTATGGACTAAATTCTAACAGAGTTTTCTAACTTGAAGATGTAGTACTGCAATGAACCGCGAAGCAGCACTGGCAAACCTTTTTTTGCTTGGTCAAGAGCGAGAGAGTGCGACATACTGTGTCGCCATGTACCAGAGTGAGAGGGGGAAAACGCGTTGTATCTCGCGCTCTCTCGCACTTCACCGCGAGTTCATGCATGCTGTGCCACTTTTCGTTGTTCTTTTCTGTACTAAAAATATTCAAGTTAGAAAAATCTGTTAGTATTTGGTACCCAGGGCCTGCGCTTCTTAACATTTAAGTGTTCATTGGTACAGCTTTCAGTTCCTGTAACGTATTCGTTGAAAGTTGAATTGGGTAACATTATAAAAGGTGGTTTATATAAAATGAACTCAGTTCAATAAAGAACAGTGACGTATATCTAATATAGCAAGTGATTAAATATAAGCAAATACAAGTTAAGACGTTGGCCAGGCATGAATGAATCCAGTGACACGTAGATGTACAATAAATATTTAAAATAAAAAATAAAGGAAACTTATCATTATCATTTAAAACTTTTGATTTGTATTTGAAAAATAATTTAAACTATATGAAAAACATACTACCCTTTTACCCAGGTTTAATCATTCGTATTATTTGTTGACTGTCTAATTTTTGGAAAAAAATCTTCTATTTAATTACATTTTTCATCTAAAAAAGTTGTATTTCTAGAAAATGCTTTAAAACCTAAAAACTTTTATATAATTTTTAAATCGCTGATTTAAATTACATGCTATTAAATAACTGTACACTGAAACACATTTAAAACATAACAACCTTGATTTACTAGTGAAACATAATCTACAGCATGTGTACTGAGTTACTAAGGTTGTATCGCACAAATTGTCTTTAGGATTCGTATTAGTAGTGTTTATATACTTCTTCTGTAACTGCAGTATGGCATTATACAATACCGTTTGTAGTACAGAAACTGTAATTTTAAATTTTGGTTTACTGAGAATGTAGTATTTGAAATACGGGTTTAAAATTCTTATATAACACATGTTAAGGACTTGTCGTACTATTTCCAATTTATTTTTTATCTTTATTGAATAATACTGGAATAAACGTTTGGACCATTTTGATATTTGTTTGCGTATTAATTAAAACTAAATAAATATTGAAGTTATACTTCTTTGCGCCCGTTAGACACTTTGGGATGGGATGTTGGTCGAGAAACCGCGTCACGCTGAAAAGTAAGAACAAATTTTTAAGAACTATCGATTAATCGACAGTAGGGTCACCGAATCCACAATATATACATACACTGATTCATTTCGACGACACTACTGTCTTGCAGCGCCATATATTGAAGATAAATATATTGAATAATATTGAAAAATGTCTTATATTTCATTTATATATCCTGTCTGTTTGTGTGCGTGAGTGGGTGTATGAGAATGGCCAAAGAAGTATAACTTCCACCGTGTGGTCCGACGCACACCCAATCTTTTTTTTTTGTCTGTGACTGTTTAAAACAATATTCGATATTATACTGTATATGACGAGCTATAAGTATCACGGCAGTCCACCTTAAGGACTATAAGCAGCCATTATTGTTGTAATTTCTTTTTCTATTACACTAAGATAATTTTTAAAGATTTATTTTTACGTTTATTGTGCAATCTGTTATTGACTCTATATAAGCACTAGGTAGGTCTATTAAATTCAGTAGTCTAATCTCTAATTACCTTTGAATTCGAGTTGTATTAAGCTGAGCAATACAAAATAAATTTGGTTGTACTACAAATTATGTTTTCTTATCGTAGGTGTGTGACATTTTTTTGTAATTTCTAAGCTAATTTCATTGTCTTTTTATTGACTTTAAGTAATATTTTTTGTTGTATATGTAACTGTAGTTATAAGTTATATTTAGTCGAATCTTTATTTGATGTAAATATATAAACACTGTTTCAAAGTTATTAAGTATCATATGTTGTTCTTCATACCGCAATGCATTGATGACCTCATTGTCAATCAAGGTTTTTATACGTAAAGTGTTTTATTTCAGTAGATGAATTAAGTTATTTAATATATATGTTTTATTTCAGCTTAAAATTAGTGAAAGTATTAGGCCTATTTAAATTTTGTATTGATTGTTTACGAGAGAATTTTGGAAATTTTTGATATGAATTGGTTTAAATATTTATTTTAAAATATATGTTTAAATTATTTATAATATTCTAGTTATTTTGAATGCAGATATTTTTGCTTGATTTATTATGCTGTCCACTGTTGTTCATAAGTTATATGTTACAGAATTTGTACTTAAGCTTTATTACAAAACTATATTATTCTAGATTTGCTTTAAGAACTTATTCATCTAGCCACTGATTTCAAAGTTAAAGATTTTACTTCCATCAGTCTTATGAATTGACTCTAAGTATCCTACAGTATGAAATTCATTTATGTCAATGCGATTTAACATTTTCAGTAAATCGTTTAGACAGAAATATATGTTTTCCCATGGATTTGGTGGTTGTTAGTAAAGGACTTTGTTCGTCGGACTTCAAGATAAGGTAGATTTATCGTAAGAACAAGACACGACGCACTTTGTCACTTTCAGTGTAGATATACGAGAAGTAAAATACGGAGAGTAGTCGTTGAAAATTTTAGTATTTATAAGATAAAAAATAAATTTGCCCGTAATTTTTTAAAGCCATATTCTTGTGTTTATTCATTGTATTTGTGTATAATAGCTTGAACTTTAAAACAACAAGAAAAATGGACTGACAAGAAATAATAATTTACATTTTGATTTATTGCTTCAGAACAAGACCGATATGATAACAAAATTTAACCAAATGTTGTAATAGTTGTATCCTATATGACCAAAGTACAATCATATTCCAAACCTAATGTAGCCTTAAACATTATCTTTGTTTAAGCATTATGAAGATACTCATTCTAGACTTTCTTTATGCAAATGTAAATTGTTTGAGTTCAAAAGAAAACAGGTTCGTTGATTTATTAAGTCTATCATATTGTATTTAAAATAAAAATTATAAAATATTTACCAAAAGTATTATTTTAGCAGATCTATTACTTTTACAATATATATATATATATATATATATTTTGACTAATTCTGAAATATTAACACTTGTATGGTTTTAATAGTGCTTGTTTACTAATATTACTTACTATTAAGAATACTAATAAAGGTAGGTTAAGAATATTAGAATTACTTGAAAAGTTTCTTTTATCATAAAGCAATGTTTTTAGCCTCGGAAATGTGGACAAATTACCTGTCTAACTTTATAAGTTAGGCATACTATAATTCCAGATAACAACAAGTGTTGCTCGAGAGCGGTTAAACTGATATTTTTATTAAAAAAAAAAAAAACAATAGGAGAAGCGTTGTTCTAAACTCATAGTATTCCCATTCTTTCCTCCTTTCTTTACCTCTTCATAAAGATGCGAAACACATTAATAATAGAATTTTGTTTATATACAATTACGTACTTGTGCGATTTGTATAATAATGGGAAATTGAAGTTCCTATCAATCATGGTTATTGGTGAAACATAGTTTTGGCACTATAAAAACAATCCCGTACATATTTATGTTTTGTTGGCAAACAAATTTTATTTTTTTAAATTATGAACTGATTTTAATATATTGTGTTTTCACTTGAATAATTATTTTTCATATTGGTCATAAGAAAAAAACTATTTAACGCTTGTTTTCTTGTTTTTTAAATTATTATTTTCAATAACGGGGATGTTTTAATTTATAAAACAGCTTTAGGTTTTATGGTTCGGATACAGCGGACATCGAAGATATTTTTCGAGCATTTTTTTCGGAATGTAATGATTACTTAAGGCAAAAACATAATCCTAACAAATATAGTTACTTGTATGTGGCAAGGATATTATTTATAATAGAAATATGTAGACATATGATCGTACAGAAGTAGTGAGTATTTGGTTAATTTATATCAACGGAATATATTAACTTTGTTTTAAACACTTACTTTCACAATTACTGTACATGTTATTTTTATATTAAAGGCCTTGATATTGAATGGAAACTCCCGATTGTAACCTTTTATTTTTTTAACCGACAAACATTTTAAAACATAACACAATATTATATTTGTATTGGTCTGTTTACATGCTTTAACAATAATTTAAAATCATTATCGGTTATAAATATGTGTTGATACAAAATGAAAAGTATCTATTAAAATTACGTAGCTCAGACAATAGAAAACTTAATATATGGTTATCATTTTGTTTCAAATTGTATTACTAAATATTTCTTGTACTAATTAATTTGTAAAAATGTATGCATTTAGATCCTATCTATACTAATATTATAAAGAGGTAAAGTTTGTTTGTTTGTTTGTTTGTTTGTTTGTTTGTTTGTATGTATGTAGGGGGTAATCTCTGGCACTACTGAACCGATTGAAAAAATAGTTTTACTAATAAAAAGCTACACTATCCCTGAGTAACATAGGCTATGATTCATTTACATAAAAACCTTTTTTTATTTCAATATTTATAAATTTAATCGGAAAAATTCTTAGGTTAAGACTAGAATGATAAACCAACACATGTATTTACATTTATTACCATAGCAACCAATTGAATACAATAACAGATAATATATTTGCTACAATATTTCCATTAACAGCTGATTTCAAAATTTGAAGCAATTATTTTTGTATTTCTAGCTTTTAGGTTAGGATTTTAAAGAGTAGACCTGAGCCTTGCTGGTTCTTTTAACCGTTATTATAACTGTTTTAAAATATAAGAAATAATTTAAATTGAACATTTAACATTATTTACCGTCTTAGTTTTGAGGTTATTATTAATCATACACCTTTATTATAAATAAAACATAACATATGTTTTTAGATGGTTACGTTGGGGGTTGGCGTGCGGAGCACGCAGGGGTCTCCTCTAGTTTATTATAAATGTATGCATTTATTTATAATTTAATTTGCTTTTTAGAATGTAATATTTTTTTAAATTGATCATAGATTGTGTACTTATGTTTAAAACACAATAACTTTGCTTTATTGTTATTACTATACAAAAATAACAACTTTAAAAAAAATTATTTGTTATTAAACAAGTAGTAATACGATACAAGAAAATGAAGATTTACTATAACATTAAGAGGAAAATAAAATGGTTAGTTAGAGTTAAAATTAAAACATATCCATTTAAGAGTTTTAAAATGTTTTCTGTTGATTTAAGTACAACAATCTAAGTTACACCAGTTTTGCATCATTTAAGTATTATTTTCATTGCTTTTTTGTATATATATGTATAAGAGGGTAGTTTACTGGGGGTAAACCTCTTTTCATGTTCAAATTTAATTTCTGAACTGTTTTAATAATATCCAAACTTGTCATTATTCTAAAATAGTGTAGTATTAGTAAAACATCACTTAATCCCTTAAACAGCATAATATTATACAAAATATATATTATATATACAATCCCTAAAATAAGGTTAGCCATTCTCTTTCGAGCATACTTTTTAACAAATATTAACTAGTTTGTTAATTTAGTTGAGGTATATTAAATTTATTTTCTGATTTAAATGATTGCACGAGTGGTGCGTCTACACTATCAAATTGTATACAAGTAGCAATGTAATAATGTGCATGAAAATTTCAATAACAGAAATAAAATAAAATATTTATTTAATCAACTACTCGCTGATATAAAAATAAATAATTGCAATATTGGTTGTGATAAGAAAACTAATATTAAATGCACTAACCTAATAACTTTCACACAGTTAAATTTAATTTAAAGATTATCGCTGGAGTACAGGAAGTTCCAATAAGGCAGAAACATTAAAAACCCATTAATCTTTGTTCTACCTTCAAGCAATATTTCACATCGGCAATCTCACATCTAACAGCGATAATGTTCTCTTAACGACTTTTATTTTAAGAAATCGTCAAGCATATCTAAACAATGTAGTTATTAGTTTTAAATATAAGAAATAACATTTAAAGCATTTTAAACAGCACAAATTAATTCTTCTTAATCCATAATGACAATAAAGGAATATGCTAAAACCGAAGATGAATAAATAATTGCATTGAATAAAATAATAAATTTTAGAACTGAAAATTATATCTGTAAGTACTTATAACGTCTTTTCTTACATTTTTATTTTTTATATTTACATTTCATAACGTAAATATATTCAATAATAGGCATACTTTTATTTAAATAAGAATATATCAGTCAAAAACCAAAGCATAAATATTGCTTAACTCTAGTTAAGTAGAAATCACAATTTCGTTGTGTACAAGCTTTTACAAATACATCAATTTGTCTTACAGTTAATGAAAGACAAAGAAGTTTAATATAACTTACAATCTTTTAACAACTAGATAATATATCTACAGATATGTAGCCAACAGATATACAAATATAAAGAGAACTATCTAATTTTCTGTAGAGAGAATGGAAGAATAAATAGTAATTCCGGTTTTAAATATTCAAAACTACGTAAAGTAGTTTTGTTTTGTTTCTACATGTCTTTGAATTGCTTAAATCGAGTCGCATTTAATATTTAACAATGTTTACTATATGTACACAGATATAATAACAATTGTTTTTATACATTACAAACATTATTTAATTATTAATGTAATTTGCACAATTAATCACAAATATACCCATTAACTTACCCGGAGATACAACCATCATTATACGCATCTAAATTGTCTAACAAACATAATCTATAGTTATTTAAACAAAATTGGTATAAAGGTGTCTCAATTTTGATAAACTATACCATACATGAAATTATGGGAAAACATTTTTCCGGAAATGCATGGTTTACGAATTATCAGCAATTTTGTATACCAAACATTGTATATCAATGGAAATAATTTCTTGGTACTGTCTATAACATTAGAGAAACAAAAATAATAGTACAGATATATTTGTTTCTTGAACAAAATTTGTTTGTAAAGCTAGTGGTGTTGGAGATATTCTTCACTAAACAATTCAAAAGGCTGCCATTTTTAAAGTTTACAAAGGAACGTTCTGTTTTTTGTACAAGTAAAAGTTTGCATAAACTTTACGAAATTGGCGTTTAAATTATTCGAAAATGGAGGCCAGTCAAAGTTGAAAACAAAGTTGCTAATTTAAGAAATGTCGATGGGGTTAAGGATAGAGACCTCTAATTTCTGCCATTTTCTTTATATATCAAGCCCTTTAAAATGAGGTAGGCCTATCACTTGATGGGGTTTTGTATTTAAGATTTTTTAATTAGCCTCTAAACCATCCCTCCCATTTTATTATAAGGGGTGCAATGGTCGATTACACCAAAATTCATCTCCCTGAGTCATACAGAGTTACCCCAAGGCTCATTTATTTATTTCTACTTTTTCCAAAGTTAAGTGGTTTGGGACCTTTTAGACACCTAGTATATTCATGTATATGATCATAAATAATCATAAATGGGTTAATAATAAAAACAACAGTACTATAATATTGTTGATGCATTCTTAAAATTTATGTTTAGATCTACTTCTTTTATTGTATTCTATTTCACTTATCGTCGCAGACGCTATATCGGACTTTTTTTTAACGTCCTGCTGTTTTGCACTTAAGGCTAGAAGACGGGACCTACAGTTTTACGTATAATCCGAACCACAGCCAACGATGTCTGTTAAGAAACCATTTAGAAAATTATTATGGGAATTGAACCCGGGACTTTTCCATTGACTGAAACATGGCAAAATACAAATGGAAACTTATGTAAATTAACATCAGACCCTTATCTAAAATATTTATAAGCAATACGAGAAAAACAACGTTAGCATTGGTTTTAATATATATACAGAAATTTATTGTGTTTGTCATATATAAAGTACTCATTTACTCATGTTTTACGAAATACTTTAATTATTATTATAATACTACATTAAATTATACAATTTTAATTTTTGTATGTAATTAACTGAGGTTTCCAAAAGTATTACCATTACAAAATTTATGATCTATGGAAAATATTTTGTGAAAACACAATAGTCATTATCCATAGTATATTTAATTTGTTTCGTAATACATACTTTCATTTTAATGATTAAATATAAATCATTTATTAAAACTAATTTCCAAATTTTATTTCTTTTATTCATTTACTGTTACTTTTTTTTAATATTAGGTACTGAAAGGCATGTTTTTTAAAACAAATATTTGTATAGACTATAAGTTACAATTATAATGTTTCAATAATTGGAAATTCTTATAACTTTTATTAATGTTAAAAACTGGAACACTTCATGTAAGTCTAGTAGCCAGGATCAAATATTATTTTAAAGAACATTATGTTCTAAAATCACACAACTATATATCTTATAAATACAACGAGAATACATTTTGGTACGTTCACTTGGTAACTTATTTATAAAATACATTTAACATAGTACCTACATAACAAATGAATGAACAGAGTTTGGCACCTTTAATTCACCGGTATGTATTACTTAAAATGTGGCTGGAATCTAACTACGTGGATGGGCAGCAAGTTATCTATTTTCGTGTATTTCACTACTTCATTGTGTTATCCTATTTATATTATAATTGTAAAAGTGTGTATGTTGGATTATCAATCACGCAAATGTACTTTGTGGATTTATATGGAATTTTGGACACTAATGGACCATGACCATGAATGTGACTTAGGTAAGAATTAATTTTGATTTAAGGGTTGAAAAAACCCCTAAAACAATAAATAGCAATTGTTATACTTTCATTAAATCTAAAGAGCAGATAACGTGTAAATTTATTTCTTACACGTTACATAGAAAATTAAACAAGATTGGCGTTTTATATAGTGCTGCTAATGGTGAAAATGATTTAACTACCGATAAAACAATAAACATATTTTGCTAACTTTCCACAAATCTAAAGAGTTTAAATTTAACACTTAAAAATTTTAATTGTTAAATAAAAAAGAACTAATGAATGTCGCAATTTTAGTAGTTACTAAAATGGGTGAAATGGGGGTAACAGACCCTTTACAATAAAACTTAATGATTTAAGCTAAAAAGGTCTGTAGATTGACACCTTTATTTCATAAGTTTTAAATAGGAACAGTAATGCAGCATCATTTCGATTACTTGCATCTAAGGGATAAAGAATTTCTAAAATATCAATAAAACAATAAATAGAAATGTTTGTACTTTCCTTTCATCTTAAGATCTAAACTGTATTACACTTATTTTTTAAATGATATTAAGAAAAAATAAAGTTAATATATTTGTGTAACCTGTTACTAAGTTATTTTCGTTAACAATGGGGTTACTTACTACCTCTATATATTTAAAATAATGTATATTAATATATATATAGACCCATATAGCTGACGTTTGGTAGGATACTTATTGTAAGTTATATTTAAAAAAGAAAAATACAATTGAATTTCAATTACTTTCATATAATGGTAAAATGGGGAAATTACACCCATTACTTGAGGGATACCTTACTCCAAAATGTAAAATTGTTAACAAAAGTTAACGTAAGGGGGACTAGAAAAACTTTACTTGCGTATTCCCGAAAGTTACGTTTTTTCGACTTTATGTACCTTTTCTCAGAAACCATAATATGTTGAGACCTGAAATGTTTACTACATACTCGTAATAAATAATATGCCTTACAACTTTGTACATGTTTTTGTTTTTAAACATCTTGTTTAGTTTTACAATTTGGTAAAAAACACGCGAAAAAATCTTAAAATATAAGAATTTAAATCAAAAAGAATCAAAATTAATATTTTTTTCAAAACTAGTACAACAAATTGGGGCAATATCGGAAAACATGATTCTGTTGTTTTTGGCCACCATTTTTAATCGGTTAAAGATATGGATGTGCAAATTTCATCGTTGGTTTTCTCTTGAAATTCTACATCGAAATGATGTACCACATGACCGCCTTTAAATAAAAAATAAAAAACAAAGTTACATTCAAGATGGCGGATAACTTGTTTAAATCTTAATAAAATAGTATTTGTACATAGATTTTGCACCTCAATCACATCTACCTTCAAAACTTCCTTATATACAAAATGTTAAACTGTCTCTCCAGACTTTTCAGCACCCCCTGTATATCGTTTATTACCAACCGAACCTTCAACCAAATTAGTAACCTTCAAGTAGCATACACAAATTCTTAAGTGGCATAATAAGTGTGAAAGAAAATATATTCCTTAGAATTAAATTTTAAGTGTACAATTTTGAAATAAAAAAAATGCCTTTACATAACCAGGCAAGCTGTTACTCAAATCACTTTTCAACACGCGCTTTCTGAGATATTAAATATAGTGCAGAACATGAAGGTGTTAAAATAATAATGGTATTAGGTACGATGTAGGCCATTTAGCTATTAAAATAATATTTGTATTAGATATAATATAGGTTTAGCACAATTATTAAAGAAAAGGCATTTACTGTTAAACTGACACCAAAGACAAACATTTATAAAAAACGCTTTTATCGTATGACTTTAACTATCAAACAAAATCGTTTTAAGTTTTTCCAACTGGTAAATACAAAGTTAATCAAATTTATCAATACAAATAAAATTGACATATACAAGACTATAATATAAAACAATTTTAAACTATAGGCCTACATGCTGATATTGATTTAGGTTACTCCTTAGAAATTTAATTTCATACTCAACATGACTCTTATTAAATGTTAATTTACTAAATACTTTTGCTATTATATGAATGCATAATGGAAATAGGGATAAAATAACCAATTTTTCCTTGATAAAATAATAAATTTTCCTTGAAAAAATTACCAATTTCTCCTTAATAAAAAGAATATTTGGTAATAAGATGGTTTAAATTTGTATTGTTATAAATGGTATTAAACCGAAAGTAAATTATAAATAAAACAATGGTGTAAGATGTAATCTACTTTTTGGCTTTCACAATAAGTAAAATTGTATGTATTATTTTACATTTATTCGAATAAAATATTGACATTATAAATAGGCCCAAAATCTACTCAATAAGGGCTAAACATGTTATTGTTTAAAAATTTTTTTAAACATTTATTTTGTGTATACTGTTAATTTTTATATAAATGCATATTTAGATGCAACCTTTTCCTGTTTACAATACCAATACATAAACTTACTAATTCATTGTAAAGTACGAACTCTTAATTCGATATAAACAATAACTTACATTTTATAGAGATCAAATTTTGTTTTGTGTGTCAGGTAGAAAGTCAGTTATTAAAGTATTAAATGAACTAACTTTACTATACACAATCGTTAACATGTTCTCTTGTTGAATTTTTTTACTTTCCTTACCCTATACTAGGTAAGGTAAGTATTGCGATCGACCCAAACATTCGATGTCGAGTTTTCATAATATCTTTACGTGTCAAGGCCCCCTGAGTCCAAAAAATGCATTTTTGGCAATTGGTCTGTCTGTGTGTCTGTGTGTCTGTGTGTGTGTGTGTCCGGAGTGCACAGGGCAAACGTCTGGACGGATCGAACTGAAATTTACAGGATATCTTCAAACACGTAAACAATTAAACCCATGTAAATTTGAAGCAAATCAGAGGTGGTGTCTTACCGTGGGACCAGTTTTTAGCACATTTTTGGTATTTACTCCAAAACCCCTCTAACGATTTTGATTAAACTTTGCTAACATACTCTACTCAGACCCCCTTAACACGCTATGTACGCTATATACCCTTAAAAATTCGTTGAAAAAAGTTATTACAAAAACGCAAGTTATTTTGTTTGTATCTCCGAAATGGCTGGTCCTATCGACTAGAAAATGGTCTCATTCGATTCAGCGTCCAAAAGAATGTCAAAAAAGATACCCCACTCAACTTTTTCCATTTTTTCAAAAATTGACCCCAAAAACACCCTTTTTGGGGGCAAAAATGACTTTTTTTAAACTAGCCGTGTTTGGTATCGACCTTGACATTTTTGGGGGTGAGAAATCGATTGAGACCAAAATCAGGTCCGTGGGATTAACCGTTTTGAAGTTAGTACCGCTTTCTTCGAAACGGATACTCCTATTAACTCGAAAATTGTATCATCAATCTCTCGCTCGAAAAATTTGGTAATTGATACAGCATCTATTTTGGTAAGGAAAGTTGTGTGATGTGCACACCAGATGTTTCCTCTAGGCTTTAATTGTATGTGTGGCAAAATAGTTGGTCTGATTTTATTTTCAAATGGAGAGGCTGATACAAAAAATGATTCAAATCGAGATAACCGATTTTAACAGATTTCATGTGGCTTGCATATCTATCGACGAAGGCATAAATCCCGGATAGGAAGATTTATTTATTGATTGAAAATACGTTGATGACGGTTGTTGGGGACAAAATGTCGTTCTACTGATGTTATACAAATATGTCAAAAAAAATGTCTATTGATTAATTTTTTTTTAGTGCAGACCGTACCTCATTTATGTCAAGGCGTACTAAGTTAGTTCGAACAGTATTTATGGCTCGTACAATGTTTGAAATACTTCATAAATTAATTAAATCCATATAAAATAAAGTGAGACCCGACCATCTAGGTTTCCTTACGTCCCGACGTTGTTTTACTAATTATTATAATAGCACTAACATATCAATAAGATATACACACAACTTGGCATCCTTGTAAAATTATAATGACTTCACCTTACCTGGCATTTCCGTACCTGACTCCAAACCTTTAAGTCCCTCGTTAGAACCTGAGAATAGACAATGAATGATTGGTTTGATACATTTATCTGTTATAAAGGAATTTGAGTGTACGTAATATACAGACAAATGAGTTAGCTCAAAAGGTAAATTTATTCTATTTAAACCAAAGATACATACAAATTTGGAAAACTACTTTAATTATTAGGTATTCCTTCTTAATACAAATAGCCTTCCTACCTAGCTAATAGCTTTCCTTTTAGAAGATTTTATATTTAACCTAGTATTTACGCTAAGTGGGAAATAAAGTAGCAGGGCCAATCAATCAGTGAGTTGCTTAACTTAACGTTGGAAGCTCAAAAACAGAAACAAATCAAATGCCATTCAAGTCAAGTAGTGGTTGCCGAGTGGTTCTGTGAAATAGACTACTCTCCGTCTTAATTGGAAACCCCGGTATAAGGCAAAACAATGACTATAAGGAATAGGTACAACTGTAAATACTAAAAGAGAAAAGACTGTACAAGTAAAGAAAAATCCAAAACATAAACCAGTAAGTGTGATGTCAGATAATATGTAATCGAGCATTAAAAACTACGATGAAAGGATTATATTCGTTACAAGTTTTATGTATATTTTACTCCAAAACTCGTATTCTAGGTAATTAATCTAAATTAACAAATAAATATTTGTTTGTGAATGGGACTATAATTACTAGTTTATAACACTTTAGGAAAAAACAAAAATATAAACATTTTAGAACTACCCTTACAATTTTAAGTTTAGAGAATAGTGTTTGTTAACATGTAATACAAATTATAAACCTAATTAAATAACTTGCATCTTTGTTGAAACATCTTTTCAATTGTTAATAATTAATTAACATTATTATCTTTTTAGTTGAGCGGTAAACAATACGACTGACTTAACACACTAATGTATTACACGTACATATTCATGTACAATAGGATTATTGACTTTGTTAAACATAAATATGCCAATATTAAATGTAGTAAAATATTTTATATACAATAAAGTAAACTTAAATACAAAATTGCATTTGTTTTCTGCAGGAAATTGTGCTATGCGCATTGCGGCGCTGATTCTGTCATCATACTTTGACATCTAGTAAATAACAGTGCTGAACTTTATTGTTAAATGTAATATAGTACATTTATATCGTGTTACAAGGAATTTAATTTAACTTTATGTGTGTTAACTAATGATTTGGCATAACAATCTTTAATCAATGCCAGTGGATATTGTTGGTTTTTAATTGACACTGTATAGGTTGTTTATTTAGTAAAAGGTATTTTAAATAAAATCTACTGGCAGTTAGAATCTTTATATAGAATAATTTTTTGTAATTAAATAATTATACACAAAACTACAAAACCCTATGTTGACAAACTGTATATATTTTTTAGCAGCTACATTAAAGAAAATATCCATCCTGAATTAGAAGAAAAAAGGTAGCAAAACAAATACCAATTATTATATGGCATCTTTCAATTACAAGTCGTATTTAAAATAAAAATTAATGGAAAGTAGCAATATTTAAAACACAATTTTTTAATGCATTTTATGACAAAAAGGTTGTAGTTGTAAGACTAGATTAAGTGAACACAATAGAAGCTGGCGGTTGCGCTATGATGATTCTAGTTTGTCCAACCATTTAAAAACACATGAAATCTAATACTTCAGTTAAAAACAGATTGTAATGGACAATATGTTAATTAATTATAAGGGAATAAGTTAGGTGTTTTATAAATGTTAGAAATTAAGAGGTTAATTAATAACGACTCAAGTTTAATTTTAAATAAACAAATAGATTCAAATAACTCGCCACTTCTTCAAAATGAGTCATTGATCAGATCTTTCCTCCGACATTCCAAACCTAACGGTACCTAACCGCCTACTTTCTCCAGGCGGTTGTGTGTTGGATTTGTTTAACTTTTAATAAGTCTTGCTTAAGTTGTACTTTAAAGTCTAAAGTTGCCTTCGAGAATGCCGTAGCTGGCGTAGCTGGTAAAACCAAAGTCGTCATGGCTCATTAAAGAATTAATTTGTGAAAGTAAAAAAAAACTTATCATTATTATTAAATAAATATTTTTGGAGGAATTAAAACGCATACCTTAATTAGAATTATTTGGGATGGAGTTCTTCTATTTCTATATCTGTCTTAAATTATTTATAGTTTCCACTTCCAACTTTCCCTACCACCCTACTTAGATCCAAAAGGCTCTGTTAAAACCAATCGTAATTTTTGTTAAAATATCAGAGTATACAAATAAATATAAATATTTTATATTTATAAAATTTATAAATAAGTATAAATATATTTGCATTGGTTTTGTCATGATTTACCATAGGCTTATTCAGTGAAGTGAGCGTTGTCGGAGCCCATAATATATAAATAACGTTGTTTAACACTGCTTAATTTTGTTTAAAACTATTAATAATATAAAATTTTACTTTATGAGTGATAATTAAAAGACTCAATGCTCAATAAACAAAAGATTGAGGATAAACCTTTTTATCACGTAATTACATCATTATTTTACAATATTGAATTTATTTTATCTAATTATATTGTATTCTTTTAAAACCGAATATTTCGTATCTGAATACATATTTTGTATCAGTATTGAAGTCATTGCTTTATATATTATATTGCTACTTTTCTATTTTATTGATCAAAAATAATTTTTTTTATGAACTAAACCAAATATTTATACATTTAAATTACATAAAAATATTTAAATCAATTATTTACCTCGATAATTATTAAATAGTAATTGTATATTTTAGACAAACGGTAGTATAGAAGCCAACGTTGTGTCACTTAAGGGGATTCCCTACTGAAAAATTACCACTTTCCAAAAAAAAAACAAAATATTTTTTTCTTTTTTTCCTGGTTCTATAGTTTATAAGGTTTAAGAAAAACATAATATATGCCACAAAAGTTCTTTATATCAGTGTGAAAAATTTATTCAAAGCAAGCGCGCACCTACTTTTGGTCGAGTTGAACTTCTTTATGTTTGCTATTTGGACTAAAAAGATTTTTATTTTTTTTTAAATAATTGCAAAGAAGGACAACAATGTTTATTATTAGGCTTTGAATGCCTCCAATATGTAAGTAAAACATATCTTGACTTCAAATATTGTTTGTTCAAGTTATTCCCCTTTATGGCTGCTAAAATAACTAATGGAATCTTTAAACGCGATTTCCCGCAACTTTTCAATATTGATATTTTTTACACAAAAGTTCTTATAACTTTTTAACTGCTAAAGCTACAGTGATGAAATTTTTACCACATCTTTAGTAGCTTATAATGCAACTTTTTGGGTATTTTTATTCCTCTAGGACAAATACAAGAGTATTTTATTTTTAAATGTATAATCACAAATTTGTTTTTTATATATTTTTTTTTTGTAAGGTCGTAACTATTAAACTTTTAGTGGTAAGAATATGACTATACCCAAATATTTAGTGCTTTTTACATACTTTAAAACATGGTATCAAACAACCAAATTGGTTTAGTAGTAAAAAAGTTATAAGAGATTTAAAAAAACTTATTTTTTGTCTAAAAAAAACGAAAAACTCAAAAAGGTATGTAAAATATATTTGTTTGCCAATTCATATAAGTGTAAACAACTTTTTAGGTTCTAATGGATGTAAAAAAAAATAGTTCATAATTAAAAAAGGCCTATTATAGAAAACCCCTATTTTCAGTAGGGAATCCCCTTAAACAATCACAGAGGCTTGAATGTATCTAAACCTCTTTTAAACGAAGCTTTTTCGTCTGACATTTTGTCTGTAATTTTATACCATTTTGTCCACTACTGATAAAACCACATGCTTCCTCCAATGGATGTATGCACGCTATAACATATTTGTTGGTTTTAATGTTTGCTAACAAATTCACGCTCGTGGCATAGGCTAGCTGACTTATTAAAGTATAAAACGTTAGAATGTGCAAGTGATTTTTCTACCATCTTCTCCACTACTGATAACAACCACATGCTTTCTCCAATGGATGTATGACCAGTATAACAAATTTGTTAGTTTTAATGTTTGCTAACAAATTCACACTCGTGGCATAGGCTAGCTGACTTATTAAAGTGTAAAACGTTAGAATGTGTAAGTGATTTTCGCAGCTCCCTTCCAAGTAATTTATAATGTAGCACAAGTGTGAATAGGATTTTCAGAGATTTCGTACGTAATATCTTTATTATTTATTCCTAATGTTTAAAACTTAAACTAAATTGTAAGAAACACCTTAATGTATTTAACTTCAGTAAAGTATATTAATGGAATATTCAAACTATGAATTAGAAAACAAAAATAAGTAAAACATATTTTTTTTTGTATTATTAAAAAGGCAATATTGTTGTAATGAAATTCGTAATATTTAGAAATCGGAAAGAATATAATATATTGATATATAAGATAATATAATGAAGGCACTAGTGATCGGTTTGTAATATGAATGTGCGAGAGGACACATTTAAGAAAAAAAAGATATTGTTCGTATACATTATCTAGATCAAACTATTTATTCCACGAAAGCATGGTTTTATAAAGCTAGTTATTTCTTTATTAGTAAAAAATGGAAAAAATGCAGAAAATCTAAATCAGAATAGTTTAACTTTAATTAATGAAACTGAGTGTAACTAGAAAATTTTGAAAGAACAAAAGTACAATTTTTGCCGATATGGACTTATGTTATTTGTATACAAATTGTTTAATACAGGTGATTCTATCCAATAACTTTATTTATTGCGTACATTATGTTTACTGTATTCGTGTAATGGTTTAATGCACCGTTATATACAACATTATAATGCAAAATTGTAATTACTAAACTTTTATTAAATCTTTCAATTTAAATTAAAATAACTTGACTATCTTTATATAAAAAAAATACTTTTTTTTAAAGAAATTATGAAGCTGAACGTATAATAAAATTTTCTAGTTGTAAAAACTACTACTCTTGAATTTCTCTTAATACCTCTTTATTTTAAAAATATTAAGCTGTGTATCTTTGAAAGTGCATAAAGTTTGTTCCAAACAATCCAGTAACTCAGCAAACTAACAAAGTTAGAAAAGTTATAGTTTACAAGTACCATATAGAGTTAAAACAACTGCTTTCTGGAGTATACTATTTACCCATCCTGGATATACTTCCTCACTAATGCATTTTATCTTAGGTCTCACTAAAGCTTCTAATGCTTAAAGCTGATAAATTGTAATGAAACTAATAGTGTGAGATTACATTCATTTATATTGAAACGGAAAAGCATGTTTTACTTCGTACATCTGTTCTAATTAAATGTGAAATCAAATGTAATGTCAACATGCTCTCAAGTTGATAAAAATGATTGTGTATTGATTTACAACTATTATACAAGTTATTTCTGTCTCTCATATTCGAAATGAAAATTAATTTAGCATTGATTTATTGTGCCGGGATTGTATTGTGATAATATGATTGCTACCAACAAAGGAATGCTATAACTTTGAAATGATTTACTGTTTATTTAAATCACAAAAAATATTTGTTGTGGAAAATCTAAATACAAATAGAAAACATATTTTTGTTATTAATCTATAGATATTATTAATGTTTAGTTTTTATAAATGTTATATCAGGATAAATTATTGATTTAAATAGCACGTAAGAAATGTATAACAGTTGTCTTCAGTCTTCAGTAAAATAAACTCTTGGTTGGAAGAAAAATTTATAAAAAAAAAAAAAACTGTCAGTCATATCCAGTTATAACTAATAATTTGAAATTCGTTTGCACAAATTAAAAGTAACAAAAGAACATTAGACATTCCCCAGTAAAGTTTGCTTGTAGATTTTTTGTTCTTTATAATTTTCAAATTTCTAATAAGATTCATTTCAAACAAATAAAAATTTTCATAGACTAAAGTTAAATGAAACAAACTTTACATTACAAAAAAAAATATTTGGTATTCAAAAGCAAATAGATTTTTTTCATAAACAGTTTTATTTAAAGCGAAGTATTTTTATTCAATCAATAGATTTAGTCTTATTCAGAAACAAGTATTTTATAATAATTCTCTTTCTTCTGCCTTACACTTTGAAAAGTACTTTGTTCTATTCAGTCTTTAGTTAAGAGTGGTTTTAAGTTGTAATTTCTTATCTTCTTATTCAAAGATAATTAATTAGCCTTTACACTTACATTTGATTAATACCTAATATATTATATTTGTGTACACTTTAGGTCCGTGGGTATTTATTCTTTTCTTTTACGGTATGGCATGATAAATAGTTCTCTAAAATATTTTTAATATGAATAATTGACAAATTAATAAATAATAATTTTATTCACATACTATTTCCTCCAACTGAAATTGTGTAGAACCACTAATATTGTTTAATGAAAGTACTAATGACAAGATTAATTTTGTATATCTCCTGTCTTTATGATAGTAGTCCACTACTAAATATTTTGTCATGAACTAGATTATTTGAACTTAACTTATTTAGATAAAACAATATCAACTATCATAATCAAAAAACAAAATTTAACTATCTTAAATGTACACAGAATATCATACCTTAACATGTCAGGGCAAATTAGTAATTCTTAATGCAGGGAAGAAGAGTTCCTAGTGATTATACCAATGCTTGGGCTATTGTAAGGACATGCTAATATGAGAAAATATGGTTCTTAATTATTAAATAAAAAAAGTTTTCTTATTTTTAAATTTATTTGAAACTATTTACTTTACTAAAATTATAATAACTAAAACACAAAGTTATAATAATTATAAATGGTATACAAGATAAAATCCAATTTATAGTGTCACTACAAGTTTTAATTTAAAGTTTGTTAATTTTCAAAATTAGTAGCCTACAAATTACAAAATAAATAATTTTTAAAAATAAATAAATATATTGTTAAGATTTTTTATTTTATTTGTTTAAGTCTTTTTTGTATTTATTTATTTTAAATTATTTAAAAAAATATCATGAATTTATTACATACATAACTTAATGTATTATCCAAACAATTATACACACGATTAATGGATTTCAGTCAATTTAAATGATTCTATATTTGAGTTTTAATTTGTTTAAATGTCATAAATTACAAATGAGATTAGAATTTCGATAATGGGCGAATACAAATTTTTTAAATAGTTTATAAATAACATATCAAAGAGATAAAAAATACAGAAAAAGCTTCTTTAAAGGGATATGCTGATTTGACCAAAATAGGAAGAAAAATGAAGAACAAAACAGAACACCATTCGATTTCAAGATATCTATAGGTGATACAAGGAACCAAATTGTATCAACCAGAAAGAAATTCATCCATTGAGTTATAAGACATTTTTGATAAACGTACACATGTTACCAATTAATCTAACACGGATTTTAAGGATTTGCTGCAGTGGAGGCAATCTTTGATTTTTATCTTGTAAATGCAACGTTATATTTAAAACCATTCATTTCGTTTATTTTTTATCATACAATTGATTGCAAGGTCTCATTAATTTAACCAAACTCACATACGCATCCGTTTTGTGTTTCATATTTGTTTAAAATCTCTTTCATTTGTCACGTAATTGCCATTTTTAAGTACCAAGTTTTAATTGTTTTTCTTTACACAATAAAAAATGTATAATTGAAAGTGAATCGCAAACCGGATCAACAATTTTATAAAGAATATAATTTTTTTTTAACAATCCATTAAAAGAAATGGATTTATATATATATATATATTTTTTTTTATGAGGCAATGCCAAAGTTCTCAGCTGCTAAAAATTGCGCTATAGATACGGCTATAGAGTGAAGCGCTGGTGCGCCGATTAATTTCTTGTTTACTGGAGCAGACAATTAATCAATGGACACTCACATCAAAAACCTAAAGATGCCAAATAGTTTTAATTTAATAAGGAACTAAATAAATTTTAAGATTAAATAAAATGAATAGTTTAGTAAAACTAACGGAAAATCTGTAAAAAATATGAAAAAATCTAAATACACATTATGTAAAGATACATCTAAATGTATAAAAGCAGGTAATTTAAAAGTGCTGAATTGGTTAAACTTTGTTCAGAAAATGGGAGTAGAGAGAAAACCAGGTTTCGTTTCGACAGGTTTATTAAATACTCCGATGAAGTAATCGTGTTCAAATACAGCCTTGATCGAGTCCTCAATGTAATAATTACGTTCTATTCTAATCTCCGATGTAGATGACATGTTCTACAATGGATACTATGTGAATACAAATCAAGTGTAAACGTAGTAACTATATACCTAACCTGCTAATGAAATGTAGTAGGATGTTTAATCAAAAAGTGTGTTGTTAGGAGACTTAAAGTGGAACGAATAACGTTAAACTTATAACAATCTATATATATAAAAGCGAAATACCACTCACTCACTCACTGACTGACTCACTCATCACGATTTCTCAAAAA
>JAGFPH010002004.1:162174-176569 GCA_018207615.1 Philaenus spumarius
TTCCAAATTTTAGGGGGGGGGTTTGGGGGGATCAAAGTATTAAATCACGATTTCTTCAAAACTACCGAACGGATTGGAATGAAATTTGGTATGTAGCTTCCTCTAGGACCATAGGTTCTCACTGAGAAAGGGTATGAAAAATGTCGAAATTTTAGTAGGGGTTTGGGGGGATCAAAGTTACTAAAATCATAATTTCAGATATTTTATTATTATGACAATAGTGCTTTTATTATTTAAGATCTTTATATATATAAGCCAAATACCACTCACTGACTGAACACTTAAAAAGAATACAATTACGTTAAAAAGACTGAAAATACTAACCACCACGGGCAACGCCGTACGGGTTAGCTAGTTATGTATAAACGTGAAATCAACAGTCAATTTAAGTAGGATGAAATCATTAAATTAATAATTACAACACGGATAAAGGCTAATTATCTAAGGATTAATACGGGATTAACCCAGACAAAAATCACCAGGTGTAGCAACTTGCGTCAGCATCGTTTTGTACACTCTTATTAGATGTATAAGTAAGTTAATTGTTAACAAGTTAGGTTCAAAAACATTAACTAAGGTTAAAGTAGATTTCTCAACGTGTATTATATAAAAGTGTTAGTATATTCTATCTAAGAAATAATGAATAGTTTGTGAACTGCCTGTGTTTTCAATATAATATGCTAGTTCATTTAAGTATATTATATTATATATTATTCTAGTACAAATAATGCATAGGTTCCTTCGGCACTACTCCAGAAAGACATCTTGAAGAAATTAAAAATTCAAGTTAGTAAGAGGAAGATAGGATCGTATGGAACGGTGAAAGATAGAATACGGTACTATTTCTAGCGAAGACTTGCTTTGTCCTACCAAGGAAAAGATAAGCAGGAGAAACGTGGAAGATTGACGGAGAGATGGTTGTCGAATATTTCCAATGTTGTGTAATTACACCACGTTCTGTTAGTGGTTTTGAAGTGAGGTCTATGGTGTACAACACTTATTATAATAATTCAAAAGCAAATCATGTTTATATTTTAACTACGCATGTCGTTAGTTTAAATACAATTCCTTGATTTATTTGTACCTAATCATAATAAATGTAGTTATTTAAATGCATAAACAAATGGTTTAAGAATAATAAATGTTCTTACATATATAATGTTTGATAACACCAACAATTTATTTTCAAATCTAAATTTTTTTTAAATTACATTCGAAAATTAGATTTTGTATCATATTTTAATGCAGCAGCCTAAGTGGGGGATATATATTTAAGTCTTATATTCATGACGACTAAGAAAATGTGTTGGTATCTTATTTTAGAAAGTTTTCACGATCTATTTGGCATGAAATGAAGATTTGAGGAGGAAGGGTAGAGGTCTATTTATTACATACATTGAAAAGTGCTGGCTACTTCCTGGCACATTGCCAAATGGTTTTTTTTCTATAGTTACATCCTACAGTCAGTTCATAAATAAAAAATATAACACCTTTGAATGGTTCCGACGTCTTTATTTATAATTTTCAAGATATATGTGTATTTAAATATTATACATTTTATTGTTAATATAATCCAAGTTGTATAATATGTAAATTATGACTGTATATTATAAACTTTTATAACATATTAGGATAACATTTATTTAAAGTAGATTGTAAATGGTTGTAAATAACTACATTTTAATTCTATTAATGTGTTTTAATTTTAATTGTTGCTATACAGCTACTATGAAAGGAATAGAAATTTGGTTTATGCTAAAGAACAAAATATTAGGTTAACTTTGTTATTCGCATTTTAGACATTTTTTAACATAGTTTATTATTGTTCATTATTGGATATATTTGTTTTTTATTTCGTTGGCAAACCATGCATCCTATATTTCCCATCTTTTATGCGATGCAAGTTTAAAGTATACTTTGAATCGATTATATTTCAATATGACATAATACAAGAACGAATACCGTTTATATTGAAGGCTATTATCAGACATTTTGTGTTTCGATTATTGTATATCTGGCTTAATTTGAGTAAAATCTAATATTTTTATTAAAACTGGAGGAAGAAATTCCCTTCAATAAACGTACTACAGAAAATGAAGGAAACGTATATCTTCTTGAATAAAACTCTAATATAAATTTCTTACTTGGAAAGTATTGCACAATTACAATCTAGATGCAAATGTACATATATAGTGGTGCATTCTTTGGTCACCATACCTGATTGTAATCAGACATTTTTTTGGGGTCATTCTTATATTTATCAAAAAAGTTTCTAGGAACCTAGAAATGATGTTACCATAACAATTCCGGCCCATTCAGTAAATTTTCATTCTAAATTCTCTAATTACTTTAGATATTTTTGGTAACCATGAATTATTTTTGGAATATTCTACCGTTAGCCGGTAAATGGCTATCTGGTATTCAGTATTTTTCTGTATTTATAATACTCTAAAATTTGTGTAAATCCTTTTTTGTTATTCGTTATTTTAATTAGTTTTAAGATGTTGTTAACAATATTCCGTAATTTGTTTTATGAAATCTTTGTAAACTGTTTCATTTTGAATTTTGAAAGAAAAAATGTGACTTCGAGAAAAAGATTTGCTTGCATACTCCTGCTAAAAAATTGGCAAAGACTGTACTAAGCACTATAGCGAACTGATTCTACGACAGATGACAGGCGATAAAACTGTCTCCATTCAGTAAGTGACAGGAGAAGCCAATGAAAGGCAACACTCTTAAGTAATGCTAATAGTGGTCCCATAGTGGGAGGTACTGCCTGCAGAACAAATGGATATATGTAAGAAATCTATAAAAAATGCATTAATTGTAATAGTTATAATAATCATAATAATGATTTCTGATTATTGAAAATAATTATTTAAACTGTTGTGATTTGCCAGACAATTTTAAGATTTTTTTCTATTCTATACATTTGTATGGGAATGTTTGCTTTGCATGTTTTATTCACTAGAGTACCTATTTTCTATGGTACAAATACCATTCGTCTATATTGTTTATATTACTATTATACGTATATAATGCAAACACATTATTACGATTCCAACATGGAGGCGAAACATCCAAATACTCCGAATTTTAATCATCTAATAATATGACTGATTATTGTTCATTTGTTTTAATTAACTACTATTAATTAAGTGATGTTAAGTATTTATATTGTTCCATACAACTTTTAAAGTAAATTAAGAATACACAATAATACTACCTTAATTTAATTTTATTATTATTATTATTAAATATTGATTGAAGTACATATTGTTATGTACAATTTGTTATAAATATTGATGAAGTTTCGACCTTACCAATGTAGAATGCCAATGATAGACCAGTTCAAAATATATTATATGGGATCATTTATCTTAACGAGAAGATGAAATTAAATAGGTGTTATACTTCTACCAACGAAGTACTTCGTTAAAATATATTTGTAAACGCAAAAACATAATTATTACCGTAAAACCAATTCTCTAAATAATGTACACATTTATCTTTACTCAAAATATATACAATTATGAGAGTAAAATTATTGTTTACCTTATTTCTTACTTACAATGGAATGTGTTTATTTATTTTATAATAAAACTACAATTATTAAGTAAAAAAAAAAATACATTTCTTATAATTACATTTAGTTTGTATTACTTAAATACTGCCTACTAAGAACAAATTACTTTGTAACGTATATTTTGTGTAGTCGTTTCTTGACTAGTATTTAACCGTCCTCACTATCCACTTTATTATAAGAAAATATATTTTGAGGAAAATGAAGCTATCTTCTAGAGTAAAGTTGTTTGTCTACAAAGGCACTAAGTGCTTAATTCTCTTCTATCGTTTGCCTGAAGTAAACAATATTTGAGAGGATTGGATTTATATCAAACCATCCATGTTAAAAGCTTCAGTTGAGAAATACATTATATTGTATTTTAATTTTAATTGTACCAAGTTATAAGTAATGAAAAGAAAAATAATGTTAAATAGACTCGTTTGTATTTTAAATTATTTATGTACTTAAACATTTCTAAATGTATATAAACTTACATTTTTAATGTGTACTTTTTAAATACTTACGTGGAAAGGTACGACGTTTTTACATTTAACAGTTTGTCTTATTATAAAAGATTTAAGTACATAATTGTAGCAATAATAAGTAAGCTTAAAAGTGTGAGTAAATTATTTATGTTTTTGTAAATTTTATAAAAAAATAAACATGGAATGGTTGCCTTAGATGTTTCTCTACTATAATACATTTCTTCATAAATCTCATTTAAAATCTACTTTAGTAGGTGTAACGACACACATTACTTGGTCCCGTTTAGTGTAAACGTATTTGTTGCTCGAATGCAGTAGGAAATTAACATGGTTTATAATAATTAACTAAGGTTGAAATAAAATATTATATTTTAACAAACAATTATTTATATATACCTATGATCATGTACATGACATGTACTAATTTTCTTCTTATCGAATCATACAATTTATAATCGAGTGGGTATTACTTACTTGTAAACTAAGAGAGGGATATCTTTATTTTAAACATGTATAATATTGTGTTTTTTAAAATTAATGTCATTTTAACTAGGGGGGTATAATTTGTTTTTATTATAAAAGAACATAATGTTATTTTACTGTAAATTATTTTTTTAATTTGTTTAGTCACAATTTTTGTAAACAGAAATCTGACCTAATCCTGAGATAATAAGTTCGGGGCTGTTCGGAAAGTAAACTCCCTTTTTTATAAATAAAACACAGAAGTAGATACAAAATTTGTATTATATATATTAAACTACGACTTTACTTTTCAACATAGTTTCCATGAACATTTAAGCACTTATTAACTAACTTTGAAATTCCTTCTGCAAAAAATCCCGCCTGTGAATTGAGCTATCCGGTTACCGCATTTTTGAGCTCTTCGTCATTCTCAAATCGCTGGTAGCCAAGCCATTTCTTTATATGCATAAAGAGGTGGAAGTCGCTGGGAGCTTAATCTGGGCTGTATGGTGGATGCCTAAAAGCATGACCAGAAGGTGTTTTTGGGTTTCTGAACAGCGTGAAGACGAGCGTTGTAGAGCAGGAAAATAAAGCGAGATGAAAGAAGACCACGGCGTTTGTTTTGGATCGCCGGTCGTAGGTTTGTAAGTGTTGCAGTGTAAGAATCCGCATTGATTCGCAACAAGCCCCGTGAATTCAAACAGCAGCACACCTTTTAAGTCTCAAAACACAGTTGCCATGAGCTTTCTGCCGGAAAAATCGTGCCGGGGTTTCGTCGGTATGTGTAGCGATGCCTTGTGACACCATACCTTTGACTGTTGTTTAGTCTCAGGATTCACGAACTTGACCCAAAGAACTGTTCAGAAAAGATTCCCCTTCTTGGTCATCACGTATCAGAAAGTCCAGAGCCGAGGTCATTCGTTGAGTTTTGTGGACCTCTGAAAGAATTTTCGGGACCCATCAAGCACAAAACTTTTGGTAGCCTAACCTGTCAGTCACTATCTCGTACAAAACAGTCCTGGAAATTTGTGGATATATTCCGAACGTTCTGAGGTAGTTAAACGTCGGTTGTCACGAATTTTTGCGTTGATTTTCTCAACCAGTTCATCAGTGACCACATATGGTCTGTCATTTCTGTCTTTGTCGTGGACATTTGTTCGGCCTTTTTTAAACGAGCGCACCCATTCCCGAACAACTCCTTCAGTCTTTGGGCCATACAGAGCACTAAGTTCTCTAAGAACTGCTCCTGCCGAATATGGTTTAGCTGTGAAAATTGAATGGCAGCACGCACTACACACTTGACGCACATTTTCTATTGCAGCGCACATTTTGGCAAGCGACCGAAAAACAAACCTTCACCGCTCGAAAGACCTTCACTTTACCACGGCTGGTCGCCGACTGACATACCATCCGTGCCGGTGCAAGAATGGCGGGATTACCCCCTTCACTTCCCACGCAGTGAGCAAACGGAGGTTAATTTCCGAACAGCCCTCGTATATTACAAAATGTCTGTTTAACTGAAGTTCTTTCTGTTTTTGTGTAGGTTCATAAAACATAACTATGCTGGTTCTAGTACACTTGTACATTTTGGCATTTCGAATGATTTTAAAGGGGCACATTATTTATGGACTATATATTAAACTAGCTGACACTTACGGCGTTGCCCGTGGTGGTTAGTATTTTCAATCTTTTTAACGTAATTGTAATCTTTTGAAGTGTTCAGTTAGTGAGTGGTATTTGGCTTTTATATATATAGATCTTAAATAATAAAAACACTATTGTCATAATAATAAAAGATCTGAAATTATGATTTTAGTAACTTTGATCCCCCCAAACCCCTCCTAAAATTCCGAAATTTTTCATACCCTTCCTTAGAGAGCGCCTAAGGCCCTAGAGGAAGCTACATACCAAATTTCATTCCAATCCGTTCGGGCGTAATTTGAGGATGATCAAAAACGCATTGAAAACGCAAGGAAAAATGCAAAAACGCCTATTTCTGGCGTAATTTTGGGAGAATCTCAAATTTTTTTAACAGGGTACTTTTAGGCCTTAAACAAACCTAAGTACCAAATTTCAACATTTTGTGCCAATTAGTTCTCGATAAAGCTGAGAAAACGCAAAAAATCGCTAGAAAAACGCGAATATTGGGCGTATCTTTGGGATGTTTTCAAAATTCGTTCTTAGTGCACGTCTAAAGGTCCAACTGAACATGCATGCCAAATAAATTTGAACTCATTTGGTTCAGTAGATTTTTAGTTCTGCTGATGAATGAATCAGTGCCATTTCGCTTTTATATAGATATATTAATAAAATATAGTTAATTTAAGGAGGTTAAATATGTATAGTGAGTTTTTACAAAATATAAATCAAGGTTAGTTTTAAAATTAAAAAATACCATTTGTTTTTACTATTCAATTAATTTCTTTTTGTATGATAATTATAAATGGAGTTTTATACCTAGGGAAACCACCAAACAAAGACGAAGAACATTACCATTATGATAATTTTAACTATTATATCTTACCTTTGAGAAAATTGGTTAAAGCATACATACAATATGAATTGCAATTACAGATAATTTTTCTTCATTGTATCAGAACACTAATAATTAATACTTAACGAGAAAAAAAAAGAATTTGTTAAAATTCGAATTAAATTTTTCATTACGCACAATACTTGGATGAACATAAGAATGTTTTGAATGTATTGCAAGATAAATAATCTAGAATTTCCTTCAACCAAATGTTACTTTTAACAGTGCCAATGTTAAATTACAAAGAACACTCTTGAATGCCGATTTATAAAGTCTGAGCTCTTCTCAGGGATATAAATGTCCAGTTCTACGTTTAGCAAAACTTCAAGATCCTGTGGATTTAACTCATGCCAGGCGTACTTTGTTACTTTGAACAAAAATGGTTTTTAGTAATTACAACGTTCTAAAACTAGACGATATTTTTTTTAAATAGTCAGAAGTTATAAAAGTGTACTTTATATTAATGCTGTGATGGTGTGCCTTATATAATAGTTTTGTTTACCGTATCTCGTTACTTGTTTTATCATTGTTTAGATAATCGGTTTATAATAGTATATCAAATGTGGAATGTAATAACGTATAGTTGCACTAACCTATATTCCATTAATTGCTGATGTAATGTTTGACAGGATCGTCACGTGATGGAATCTCATAAACGAAACTAAACCACCACTGATTACCAACACCACTTTGACAACAATCAATACCAATATATCTGCTGGAGGTAATTCCAGAACTAAGAAAACACAAACTGTTAAAGCTATTTTTGTTTAATCCCAGCTTTTGTAAATTAAGATGTATCTATTATTATTATATTACACAAAACACAGTACTTCATATATTTAGGAACAAAACAAAACAAAACTTCAAATAGTTGGGATCAGTCACTACTGGCCTACTCCAGTTTACATTATTTATAGTTATCATTAAAATGTGTTAAATGTTTTCCAACATATACTTCAATAAAATTAACTTGCTGTGCAGAGACTAGAGAGAGTTGTTTATGTGAATGAAGTATTTATTATAGATTGCATAATGAAAGCGATCATAATTTTTAAAATATAATTATACTCACACAAATATCTTTATAAGCACCCATCCTTTATTAACTAAACACTAAAACAAATTATAAAACAAAGACATTGTCTTGGATATTAATAGACTTTATGCTATATTTTAACTAAATATTTAATGTTCTATACACTTACTAACTATTAAGACAAATGCTATCTTTTCAGTTGCAAAAAAATGATCCATTTTATAATTATTATTATACTTGTACACCAAACAAAATAATAATAATGAAATAGTTGTATTGCTGACAGTGTGTATATAGGTAGGCCTACTCCATACTGAACAAATCTTAGAGCATGAAAGAGGTTCACTAAACGTAACCGCTTATTTGCAGTTGATAATAATAAAAATATGGTCAATTCTCGTATACAGAAAATACATTTTAAATATGTTTTCCCAACTTCATAGGAACTCTAAATTGAATTAAGTTAAATTACGTCTATATACGTTAATACAAAAAGGAAAGTATTTTGTTCCTCAATTAAAAAGTGAATTAGACGCATCAAAAACTGAAAACCAGTAGCAGTTACTACAGTCAAAAAATTTAGCTATCGTCTTGATGTTGTTTGCATAGCACTAGGAGCACTTATAGCAAAAGTACAAAGTTGCTAACTCTTTATTATTTTGAACTCGTTTTATGTATTTGGTCATTAATTAGGCCAACGTTGTTTTAAAATTAAGTCATTGGATCTTTCTAATTGGTAAGTCATAATTCATAGTTTAATAAGAAAATAATGCAAACAATTTCATTTATACTTAAATTGACTTTAACAGTTTTATAACTTAAGGTATTTCATCTTATTGCAATTGATTAAACCATGAAAGTCTAATAATTTAAGGGTTTCGTTACAAATTCTGGTTCGTTAAGGGTTTTTTTTGCTTTTTGAAGTAGGAAGATTTATAAAATAATCACAAAAACAATTAGTCGTAATACTTTTAAGTATTGACACAGATCATAAAAAAACAACAAACCTTAGAAAATGTAATCATAAAGTTATTTTGAAACAGCGGAAAACTGTAAAATAATTTGATTGTACGGTTAAATCCAAGCCTATTTAAATTTGATTTGTATGTTTTTATACATTATAGCATATTTTTAATAAAGTACCGGGGGACCGAGCAATGCTCGGTGTTTGCTTGGGTGGTTAAAACAATACCTATAAAATAAACACATGTATAATTTAAAAAACAAATATTTTTTATTTTGAACATTCTAACACTGTTAAACATATGTAATAAAACAAAATGTAAGGAAACATAAAAAAATTATTTTACGATACTCATTGCCTATGATAAAAATGTTAAGCAATCAAAATGTCATGACAATGTTTAAGCTGACAATCAAACAAACTTTGAATTTAATTGTAAGATACTGTTCTAGTATTGTTCAGCACTTCTGTCCATACAATATTACGGCTACAACGTGCATTTTCTGGAGGTAGAAGTACTTTCAGTCCACTTTTACGCTTGACTCGTGAACATGCAACGTAGAGCATACCGTGCATGAACACTGGAGAAAGTAGATTCACCCCCACAAACTCCAGTGTTTGGCCTTGGGATTTGTGTATCGTCATTGCAAAAGTTGCTCGCACTGGAAACTGATGACGTTGCATCGTGCATCCTAGCTGTGACTTGCTGGAGTCGAGGGTAATCCTTGGAATGTGAACTTCGCGACCTGCCATTTCGCCGGTGATGATTTTGGCTTTGATTAGATTATTGCACATCTCAGTAACTATAAGCCTAGTTCCATTACACATTCCTTCGGACACATCCAAGTTACGCAGAAGCATAATTATAGAGTTGATCTTTAATTTGAGCTTGTGCGGAGGTAGATCGGCAATATTAATTGAGTTTAGAAACTCCGTAGTGAATTGAAGCGCTCCATCTGGCTGGTCCTTCACGGTATCAAAACTTGCATAAATCTTTTCTTCCCCTGGTAGCATGTCAATTATTTTATTGTTTATATTGTCTACATCCTTGTTGAGTGGTGCAAGAATAGCTCGTTTCGCCATAGCTTCATAGTCACCCATTGAAAAACAAATCCCGTATACTTCTTCGATAAGGTTTCTATTCGAGACTACATCCTCTTGAAATTCGATTTCTCCCATTTCATTAGTCGGCAAGGTTCCATCTCCTAAATTAATTAAGAACTTTGCAAATTCTTCTTCTTATCTGTCGAGGCGCATGTTTTGGTCCAGTGTAAATATTGTAAAATTCAGCCATAAGTTACTTCTCTTTATTGACAGGTCGAGTATTTCACTTATATTCGCTCTGGTCTGGACGGGCAAGCACTGTCTGAAGTCGCCTCCTAGTACCATAATCTTTCCGCCAAACGGAACATTGTTTTGTTCGATTACTCGCAACAACTGGTCCATATTTTCTAACCCATATTTAGGCAGCATTGGTGCTTCATCTAGCATAAATACATCGATTGATGATAGCTCGTTTGCCTTTTCGGATCCTGGCTTTATGGATGAGATGGATTCGAAAGTAAGTGGTACTTGGAGACCGAATGTCTTGTGAGAAGTACGTCCTTCGGGAAGATTTATTGCTGCAATGCCTGTAAATGCCATGCACTTTACTGTCCTAAGTTTACCTCGAATGAGGTGATAAAGACAAATGTACACAAAGGTTTTTCCGGTACCACCAGGTCCATCAACAAAGAAGCACTTCGCAGTATGCTGTTGGTTGTCAAGTGCAAACATGATGGCATCGACAATTTCACGTTGCTTTTCATTCATACATAGGTACATTCGTTCTCCAAGCGAAGTTGACTCATCGGCCTCAAATAACTCTGGGTTTATAGGATTGCCGTACTGTTCGATGTCATCCATTCCAAATTGAGTAACCCAATATTTAAAATTTCGGCCTTCAGTCGCTACGTTGTTCAACTTGTATTCGATAATCCTGTATGCTTGATTAATTCCTTCTTCAATACAGTTAACTTTATTCCGAGCTTCGTGAATAAAGTCCTCAGCCACTTCGTACTTAAACATCTCCCACAGTCGTTTTGGGTCTTCTGGCGAGCCTAGAATCAAGATCTGTGCAAAAAGTGTACGCATTGCTCGAGGTATCTTGGAGGAAGCAGATTCTATAAGGCCTTCAATCCACTGTTGGTCGTCATAATTGAGTCCTCTGGCCAAACATGCTTGCTTGTATGTTGCATGATGTACTCCATTCACAAAATATAGGTCATTGAAGCTTGTCGCGTTATGCACGTGAAATAGCAACATTCGCAGAAAATATAGCTCGGGTTGAGCGATGAGGCAAACGGTGTGGATTCGGCCTATGCAATTTGAGCATCGCAAACGCTCTTGCCACTTGCTGTCTTTTCCAATCCATCTGTAATGCTCGGGCATCTGCCAGTAATAATAGTAGTTTACTGGATCTCCTTGGCGTTCTTTCTCTTTCATCGACGCTTTGTGATGAGAGTACGCTTCAAGTGTCGTTCCCTTTTGACCAATATCAGTTAAATCTTCTTCGGGTTGAGCCATGTTGATAGGTCGGTAATGACCTTTCAAGTGGATGGCTAAGCGCTGGACGGAGTGGCTCTTCTTTTGTATTTCAAACCCAAATAGTCTCCAGCATGCTTCTGGGGGGGGGAGATATATCTTGTTTCGACATAGGTTTCTGCTTCATTATACTTGATCTGTTTACCGTTCTCGGTAATCTTTATTCTAGCACAATCGTGTCCCTTGTAAATGTACTTATAGAGATATTTCACCGCTCGGATGCTACCGACATATTAAACATTTATATGGCAGTTGTACTTCTTTAACATATATCCATTGTAAAGAACGACATGGCGGTTATCTCTAGTCACTCTGCGCCCTTGACTGTCTTTGCGGTATACAGCTTGATCGTGCGAAAATTCCTCATTGTGTGGGTACAATGTTGGGATGTATCGGCGTCGGTACTTGGGTTTTTTATCGTCCACGAGAGACGTAAACTCCTGGTGTTCCATCGGATAGCCAAAGCGACATTTATATCGTCCATTTTTTACGACCATGCATGGTGCCTTGTTGTTGTGTTCACCGCAAGGATTATGGGTCATCTATTTTAGAACTAATTGTCGGAGTTCTTCATCGTTTTCGGGAATTTCTGCACATATGATGTCGTCGATCTCCTCGGCACTTTGTATTTTATCGTCCCTTGCCATAATTATTAGTAAATGCATGTGCGGCAAACCACGCTTCTGAAACTCGATCGTATAGACGTACGCAGATGCCCTTCCAAGTATAAGCTTCTTCATAATTTCGTCAACAATATGTCTAAATTTTAGCTTGGCAATTCGTGCAACGAGGTCTGGACGGTCTTGTGCCAACTGCTGAACAATGTTTCCATTGCCTAATTCAATTTGCGCTGCTTGTCGGAGTTCTGGCCATTCTGGATTACATGTCACTGTTATGAAGTAGTCAGGTGATCTGTGCCTTCGCACAATAGCCATTGCATCTTCGAAGTGCTCTGTGTAAAAACGCGTAGATCCAGGAAATGAACACGGAAGAATTGCCTTTGCGCCAATAGTTGCATCCTGTTTAGCAGCCAAGTCATTGAGCATGCGAGACACCCCGGCATAAGATTCAGCCATGAGCTTCTTCTGGTTGTTTTTTATAAATAAGATTCTGTCACGCTCCACGCGTATGTAGGTGTCGACGACATACTGCTGAAAAAGACGGCCGCCAAAATGAAGTGCGTTAAAGGTCACGAGCCGTAAGTCTAAGTCAGTTCCTGCACAATCCACTGGAAGAGGCTTTGCATGATTTGGACGAAAAGCTAGACGGTGTTGAGCAAATTCTAATCGAGTCATACTCAGTCGGCTTGGATACGGCCTCTGCAGCAGTTGTCTAACAGACCATCCAAAATTCCCTTGTGGATTAAAAAGTGGGTAGCTAAACGGCTCTATGCGGCTGTCAGTGTTCTTAAGCGTGATAATATCCTTTCCTCTTTCTCTCACTACCATTTCGTTTTCTGGAAAGCTTTGGTCAGCATTTAGTGTGATGACAGCTGCTACCTCGTTAAACGTTGATGAGTTGAAACGTCTTGGGTCGTCACCTTCACGGGCTGTAATCAACATGTGCACTTTTGGAGGTACAATTCCGGAAGCAATTGACAGTTGGTTAGCTTCGTCGACTACTTCCCGCATCATCATAAATCCTCGTACAAACGGGTTCTGGTCACGCATAATTTTTTCCAAAAGTTTAAGAAGATCCTGGTTTATTCCACCACTGATCGGATGGTTTGTTCGTTCTGCTACCGCTTCGTTTGCATCTAGAAAATACATTTGTCCATAGCGGGGCTGTTCGGTATTTCCGGCCGCATCTAGTGCAGGTTGGGCAGCAACATTCATCTTGTGGTATATAAGTCCGCAAGCCGTAAAGCTGTAGATTCCGCGATTGTTAAATGTTCTGTCATCAGCTACATTAAATGATGACAGAGCGAAACACGCATCAATATTACGGATTCTAAAGTGAAATTCTGAAGAAAGGGGATGTTGCCGAACAAACAGCAGTGCCAGTTCGTTTGGGAAGGTTGTTGGTGTTTGTAATATTCGACCATGCAAACAGCAGTCACCGAATGAGTTGATGTTGGTTTGGTTTGTTACACGTTCTTCTGGGAAATGTAAGGCGCCATCATGAATACACTTAACGTTGAATGGCCCAAGACTTGAGTATACGACATCTGCTGTTGTTGCAGTCTTGTAGGTTGGGAGATGGTTGGCTGCAGAAACTCGTCGAATTCGTGCATGACGACGGCGATCTTCTTCTCGGCGCCTGTTTTGTTGTTCTTCTATTTCATTATTACGGCGATTAAGAACTCGGAAGCGTTCTTGTTCGAGTTGACGATTCCTCTCTTCTTCACTTTCGTTCATCCGTCTGCATGAAGCTCGTAGAAGTTCTCCACCCAGACGACGATCCCTTTCTTCTTCTGTTTCGTTTATCCGTCTGCATGAAGATCGGATACGTTCTTCTTCAAGACGATGATCCCTTTCTTCTTCAGTTTCGTTGATCCGTCTGCATGAAGATCGGAGACGTTCTTCTTCAAGACGATGATCCCTTTGTTCTTCAGTTTCGTTGATCCGTCTGCATGAAGATCGGAGACGTTCTTCTTCAAGACGATTATCCCTTTCTTCTCCAGTTTCGTTGATCCGTCTGCATGAAGAACGGAGACGTTCATCTTCAAGACGATTATCCCTTTCTTCTTCAGTTTCGTTCATCCGTCTGCATGATGAACGGAGACGTTTTTCTTCAAGACGATCATCCCTTTGTTCTTCAGTTT
>JAGFPH010002004.1:178279-194691 GCA_018207615.1 Philaenus spumarius
AATGAAAACCACAAAGTAAAAATCAATATGAGAATTAAAATGTAAGAGAACTAAAAATGTTTTGTAAATTGTTAAATCAAGCATACGAACTAAACCACCCAGCACGTGGATATGAATAATTATAAAGTTTTTAAAGATCAAAAGAGGTTATTTTGTAAGAAAAAAAATCACCTCTATCCCTAACAATGCTTTACACTTGGGAAATCAATGATTTTATACGTCTTATTGATTTAATCAAAAATTAATACACAAAATCAGATCATACTTTTATCGTCAGATAATAGTCTTTTATTCAGATGAAGATTTAATGCATCTCTAATAATGTAAATAAATGAAAATATAATAATTAGTAAGTAGTTTTATTTAACGGTAAGAGTTTGCCTTGTTTTTTACCAATACAGCAATCCGTATTATAAATATATATTTCGTAAAACACCATAAAGTGTAAGATAAAAAAAATAAAATAAAACCTGAACAAATAATCTCACAACACATATGTTTACTAACTTCAAACGCGTTTCAGCGACAATGTCGCCATTCTCAGTGATGCACGGGCTACAGTAACCAAACTAAATTTATTTACCATAAAGTGTGTATGATATTATTATTATTAAAAAAACACAAACACACCCATTTAAAAAAAAAAAACTAAGGTTTATGATGTTTCACTGGTAATTTCCGACTAACGTACAATACATTAACAACATAAGGCTATCTATACATATTTATTTTACAAATTTGTTGTGATTTAACCCTAGAACCGGCAGATCGCACATTTGTAACGCGTGATTGTATTGCATATTTGACCCACTAAAAATCTTCCAATATCAAAAAGACAAACACCATTGGAAAGGTAATGTTTGTATTTACAATTTCCTTCTAAAACGTATATTTACATACGTAATCATCGTTGCAGTTTATTAGTTTTCTACAAATCAATCGGCGCCCGAAAATTCATCCAAAACATAACGAAATAACTCAACTTTCGTCAGTCTCTAAAGCTCGCCCAATAGGGTTTCTTAGTTAAACCTATGTATCGATGGATTCATCACAATTTCCCCTATCCAAAACTTTCATCCAATCAAAAATCGGACAAATAGTTGTGAAGTTGTAAGGGGTTTTGTAGACCCTTGCAATTGGTCCGTTTCCCAACCAATAAACAGCGTTATTTATTTCACATGATATCTGTGTGACCTCAATCGTTTTTTTGAGATATTTTGGTATTTTTGTAAACATAATGCATCAAGCTAACTTTCCCTGTAAACCAAATATGCTATATTTGAACAGCTTATTGTGTTGGACCGTGGGAAAGTGACTGCTAATACGGTCTCATGTAAGGTTTAAATTTGAACCCTGACGGACTTTTATAACATGGGTAGACATAGGAGTTTGCGCACGCATCCTGTATCGCGTGAACGGGCAAGAGATTCCTACATTTTTTCTCACTTTGTTATTCAAATAATTCTAAGGTAAAAACTTTTGTGAAAAGATAATTTACAAGTATACAGTTCTGTTCTTTGATTTATTCTCAACACTTTGTTATAATAATATTTCATTTTTGGGAAAAGCATATTAGTAAATTACGTTTCTAACTTGGCATACTTTTGATAGCAGACATGTAGTAGGAACATAAAAACTCGTGTTTTCAAAATAAGAAATTTTAAATTTTTAAATGTTTTTGTACAGTTCTATTTAGAACTAAATTACGAAACTTTTTTACATTTATGGAAAAAAATACAAACAATTTTTACTACTTTTTATGTAGACTTAAAGTTAAACTTTTATTTTTCTTAACTGAACATTTTTCGTTTCTTGAGCTAATAACTTTGTAAATTTTACATCTATCATTATTTTACTGGCATATATAAATTTGTTGAACCCTTTTCTACAAAAAAGCTACGGAATACTTTTGGATTGGGGTTCATTTACTATTTTTGGCGAATTTTTGAATAAATGCTTGCACACGCAAAAAAAAATCCATTTTCGTTAAAGCTGCCGGTTCTAGGGTTAAGTAAACTAAGCAGTTATTTTAGTGGATATACGAGTACTTTATTTATCTCCCGTATTTAATGAAGACCTGCCGATTAAATTAAAACTTTTAGGTGTTCTCGTATATCTAAAATTGAAACTAAATACTACTACTCTATCAGAGTAGGAATTAATTTATTACTTTTAAAATTTGTATATTGTCGCAGAATAAGGGGACAAAATTTGTATGATAAGGAGTCTAAATCCATGTAAAGCTTCATTAATGCTCTCAAAAATTGTAATTGCTAATGCACTTAGGAATTATTTCAATATGAAATTAAAACTACAAACTTAGTAAAAAAAAAATATAAAATCCATGTAAAATTTATTTAAAAAATGTTTGAAATATAGTATTATAGTTTTCCCTGTTTAATAGCATTAAATAAATTTACTCAAAATTCGATATTCACAAAAAGTAAGCAAATAACCGACACCCCGTTAAAATATATATATGGTTTTCATAAATATCATCTAAGATTTGAGTCTTTAGTTGTTTATTGATTTGGTAAAAAGTAATTTTATTAAAAGAAAACATTGATAATTGAGTTTACTTTCTAAATTATCATATTTTACTAAAAGTACTCTGAGGTTTTACAACATAGTTAGGCCTAAATAGTTAAACATTTTAAATTATAAAAATTCAAAGGACGTTTCAAAATAAAAGCGTAAATTATTTATTCGTCCTTTGCTCTATAATTAAGTTGAATTAATTGTTATTTGTTTACAAAGATCACTGTTTTATGCGATTCAGTATTATCTGTGAAACAGCAATGTCTGTTTCGATTATAGCCTACAACTTCGTAAAGTAGACTTTGTAGAACGTGAATCATTGGACTAATACACTGAATACAATGACGACATATTGCAACTTGTCGTTTTAAAATTGTTCAATTGTTTTACTTTTCACTCTTCTGTTTTTTCTAGACAATCCCAAGTGCAAAGTTTGTATTACATACATTTTAAGTTCAAAATCGGTCTGTTGAGTTTCACTGAGGCAGTAGACTAAGTAGACAACATGATAGAAAATAAAGGTTTCATTAAAATTATTTATGGGTCTAACTTTACAAAGAATTACTAAAATAGACACGAAAATAATAATAATTAAAAAAACAAGACATATACTTTTTTTATTTTGGTTTATCTTGCAGGTGTCCACTAAACACGACTATTTATTCTCAATGTACCTGTGTGTATTTATATTCGGAGTTAAATTATACTGCAGTTAAGTTATATTAACTAGCAATACAGGTGAAATAAATAATTGTTTGTAAATAATAATGACACAAAAATTAACTGGTTTAACTTATTGATATGAAATGTTTTCTAAATACATATTACAAGTAATCATTGCATTTGTAAGCGAACGCTGTGGAAACAAGCAGTGTAATAATACAGCAAAATGTATTACTGTGAAAGTTTATATCCTCACGAAAGCCTAGCTTAGTTTCTTAGATTACTTTCGCTCTACAAAACCCAAGTGCACTTTGGCAAAGATCCAAGTAAGGATCTTTAGCAAGTGAATGAATGAATAAGTTTCTTGAAGATTGAGTTTACTTTAACTCTTTATTATACAGTATGAATCATTTTGCAATGAAAGAAGACTTTATATATAATCAATATTTCGTACAAACAAATGATAGGGACATGAATTGTGTGTATTTTTCTTGTTTTTATTTTAATATAGGAGCACATTTTTCTTTAAACGTGTACTGCAATTTATAAGCGAAAAACAATAAATCAATACATGAGTTTTGGTATTTTGTTTATGTGCCTCTTATTTGCCCAACAAATTTTGTTTTACAACTTTGTCAGCAAACGTTGTAAAACATAAAGTAAGTTATTAAAAACAATACAGCAGAACTTTTTATTTAGCATATATTGTAGACAAAATCAAGAGTACCACTGTCTTTCATTTTACTTTGTAACACGCAGTTGAAGCAAGTGTATACTGATGCCTCATTTTTCAAAATAGACTGATTTTACTGTTTGTATTTTTCTAGAATAAAGTCTTACTTTCAAATTACTAAAAAAAGAGGGTGGCATATTCATAAATTATTCTTTATATTAAAAAAAAAATAATTATAGTTTTGCTAATCATTTAATAATATTAAGTTTCTAGTATAACTTAAAATGTTATATGTTTAACATGTCTGTACTTATTCAAATAATAAATTGTTCGGGTGTCCCACGAAGAGGTCCCTATTTTTGAATTAATATATTAGATGCACCGAACACTCTAAAAACCTGAAACTCAACAGTCATAACATACATATATGTAAAAGAAATACACCTGCGTATCAGTTAATTCTGACACATTAGGACTAAATGGCGGGATATAAAAGCAATAGAACCTTTTCGTTAAAATAGTTTTATTTGCTTAAGTGTTACAACATAATTATTGAATTTTAACGATGTTACTAAGCACTAAACAACGTTAGGGAATTAAAGATATAAGTAACTCATAAATAAATTAAATCTATTTGATCCATAAACCTTATTCAAACTGATGTCCATCGATCGCAATGCACTGATGACAACTAAATAGAAAACAGTCATACGCTTTGCTGAACAACTCTCGAGGTATCAACAACAGTTCCTCTTCGATCTACCTCATTAGTTCATCGTCTGTCGCAATGTTATGACAATAAACCTTCTCCTTTAAAAAGCCCCACAGAAAAAAGTCACAAACAGTCAAGTCTGGAGACCTTGGGGGCCAGTCCATGAAGCTGCTGCCACTCCATATCCAACGGTTAGGAAGATTTTGGTCCAAAACTGCTTTGGCCACATTAGCATAATGCGGAGGAGCTCCATCCTGTTGGAAAAAACGTCTTTCATCTCAGGCTGAGAAAGATGAGGAACTATGTGATTGCTTAAAACTGATGCATACCTTTCTCCAGTCATTGTTTGTCGGGATATGTCAAACGACAAAACACCATCCTTGGTAACAGAAGCCCTAACTGTTATACCTGTTGATTTTAATGTCTCTCCTTGTAAGATATGTGGATTTTTTGTGTTATAGTAATGACAATTATGCCTGTTTACAGTTCCTGTTCGATAAAATGTCGCTTCATCTGAAAACACGATTCCTTCATGCCATTTTTGCTATCTACGTCAGTCTTTTCAATTATTTTCGAACAAAATTACAATCGTCTGTCAGGATCATCTTCAAGCAGTCCGTGAACTAAATGAGTTTTATAATGTTTGATTTTGTTCTTTTTGGCATACCTTTGGACAGATGACTTCGGTATCCCTGTAGCAGATTCCACCTTTCTTACTGAATTAGGCGTATTTGGAGATTCCATGAAAGCAGCACATACGATTTCTTCATTTTCTATGTTGGAGGATCTATGGTATTTTTTTGTATTGACCCCGTTTCTAGTAGGATAGTCTTCCCCTTACGAATAGATTTTCTTGACGGTGGAACTACACCTGGGTACCTTTCCCTAAAACACCTTATTGCTTCATAATCATTTTCAAAGGCAATAGCCCAGGAACAACATTTAACTTTTTGCTCAATTGAAAACGGCACGGTACATAAGACACTTTACAATGCAACTTAATAACAAATGCCAATGTTTATTACCAAATATGTTCATTGTTGTGGATACACGCAGTCAGCTGATAGATTTAAAATAGTCTAAACAGCTGTAGCTGTTCCTATTCTAAATAAAAGTAGGTTTACCCTTAAAATACGATTGCCGATTTTGTAGTTTTTTGTTTTTCCGCCATTTTGTTTGGATCAGTCAGAATTAACTGATACTGAGGGGTTCTTTTACATATGTGTTAGTCACGACTGTAGAATTTCAAGTCTGTAGCGATCTCTATATACGTCTGTCATACCAATTCAAAAATAGGGACCTCTTCGTGGGACACCCGTTGTATATAAGTATGTATTCACACACTTTATATTAAATTTTTCTTATTTAAATTTCAAAAACTACCAGTTAGTTGGGGATAAAAAGTTTCAAATTATTTGGGAATTTGTCAAATATTTCAGATGAGTTTAGATTTAGGCGTCAAAAGCAATGGATTTAAAATTTAAGTCATTACAAATTTTAAGTTTTATAAAATTGCATACGTCTACGTTTGCAGAAAGTAGATTTTGGAACTTACATAGTATGTAATTTGTTAATCTAAGATCTAAAGCAAACTCGCCTATAGTTAAAATCTTTTACATTTGTCTTTTTATATTTCTTTTGAACGCTACGTTTATAAAAAAATACGAAGCACATTTTCAGTTTCTCAAAAATTTAAGATGCTCTTTACTATTTAGACTTAAAAAGTATGTTCTTTTAATTTGTTCTAAACAAAAGGGGCAGAGATTATTAAGCAAATTTCTAAAACAGTTGACGGCCAATATTTTATGTAAATCTTAGCTTTGGCCATATTTCTATTGATTTTGTAACAACGCATATTATTTAAATGTATTGCAATTCTGGCAAGATTACAATTATTAGTTTTGTTACGAAACATGTTGAAATACCTTTTTGATTTAAAAGTTACATCAATATATACATTGTCTTTCGTTTATATTTCTTTCTTATCAATATATATTTAACTGCATACAGAAGACCGCATTTTCCACAACATTGTACACCAAGTTCGAAAGACTGTAACTTCTATTATTATTAATCTTGGCTATGTATACGAGTTGGTTTAATTTTAGAGGAATTGTATAGGATACATTAAACTTTCGTATGAAACTATTGTTATTTAATTGTTTGTATAATACTTATTTTAATTTATGTTTGATTAGCTCTTAATTTTAACTTAATAGTTGCAAACACTATTACATCAGCAATTTTCCAGTTTAAAACTAAGATAATATATTTATTATTTATTAATAATTTAAATAACTAATTAAAGTTTATTTAGATTTAGGTTTGGAACAGTACTCAACTTCTACTATCTTCAGACTTGATCATGTCTTAAATTAATGGTTATAAATTTAGATATTAATATTGTGTGGTTTTGGTTTGGCTATTATCTATAACTTAACCACATTAGATACACATGATAAAACTCACATGTTACTCAATGAGTAATTGTTTTTAAGAAGTATTTTCATTTCTTGCTTTTAAATATAGCTAACAATGTAGTCTATATTTATAATAATCTAAACTAAAACAATCTACGAAAATAAAAGTAAAGCATTGTGTTTAAATTCAGGCACAGAATAATCAACTGCTGCATTTCTGTTAAGATGTGGAGTAGTTTCTGTAAAATACAAATATCAGTGATTCGTTACCTAATACATTTTACGGATGCAGCTAGTATTAAAAGAGATTTTTCAGGATTAAAACACTTTGTCCGATGGACTTCAAGATAGTGTAGATTTATCACGACCAAACTGGATGCACTTTGTCATTGTAACTGTAAATACGGAGTAAAGAGGTTTCCTCGTTGAATTTTGCTAATATATTTTTCAATTGAATTTATCTTTATTTAATAAAAATATATTGTACAATTCTATTCAAAAAATATTTGTTTTAAAATAATTTTAATGTAGTAGATTTATTATACTTCTCTTTGGTGCTTTAAATAAATTACTTGTGTACATTAGTAATGTGATTCCTAGTAAAATTTTAATCATCAATGTGGAAAATATATATTTATTTATAAATTTTAATAGGTCTTATACATAAAGGGCAAACAAATTACTAATAAACTCATATAAAATTAAGTTGACTTGTTTATATTCGATTTAATCTGCACCATTTACTTACCTATACAAATTAAATATTTTAAATATAAAAAAATGTAGGCCTTATGTTGTATTAAATTTTCTCTTTCGCCCAAAATTGCATCTTTAATATCATTTAATTATTGCTTAACTAATAATATTATTTGTATATGTTGCAAATATAATACAGAATCAAAATGTTTTTTTTTTCTGGTTTTATTTGAACCAAGTTATTATTTAAGATATGTTTAGTATAAACTGTAAACTCTTAATGCTTATAAATATTGCCTAACAGATGTATGTAAAGATAAACAAAAATTTACATATTTTGTTGTCTACCTATGTATTATCTTTAAGTTAAATCAAGTATATTTATTCTAGATTATATTTCATGATACACACAAAGAAATTAATTCAGAGCTCTTTTTAAATATTTAATACATATTATTGCTTATCTGATTCAAATAGTTTACAGGAAAGTTAAATAAATATAACTCAGTCAGGTATTAATTCATATTTCGAATTATAGTTAAACATGGGTATATTTAAAAACAATAAATACAATAAACCAACTTCTGGTGTTCTTCGTTTTTTGTTTTATTTAGTGATAAGTACATTAGTCAAACAATAACCTTTATTTAATTATTAAATTAGGTATCCTTACTTACAGTTTAGGGCTATTTTCATTGGATTTATTTGGTTACTGTACAATCAACGCATGATTATTCTGCGTACCATACTGGTAACACTGTGCAACATGGGATTAGGAACTCACATTGCCTTGTTTAGCTTTCAATCAGAGTTTATTTGTAAGACAACTATTTACCTGGTAGTTTTATGTCTTGCAATTATTAACAATCATTTTAAACACGTCTAGGCCAAACGTACATTGCTGTTCCTTTCGTAAAAATATGTGTATTTTCGTTGGAATTCAAATAAAAAATTAATAATGGTGGGCACACCTACGTTATTTTATTTTAAAGCCCAGACATGTCATGACCACCATTGAATGCAAATCATATTGAAGAATATCTTATTACAGAAGGTATAAGATATTCTGTAGTCCATAGACGGCTTGGAATATGACGACTATACTACAGCAGCTGTTATTCTTGGAACTGATTTGCCTAACCAAATGGGCGAATCTCAATCTGGAAACATTAACTACAATACGATTACGAACTACCTGATAAAAAGAACAATATTGTATGCGATCATGACTATACCCATATTGTACCTACTATTGCTGAAGCAGTGGAAAGTATGGACTTCACTTTTTTTCATTCTGTAAAAACTATACCATTTACATTGATAACTATTTCGTTAGTTACTTTCTTATGGAGGATCTAAAATAGTTGTGGCACAGTAAACCATGAAAGAAAAAATTTGCCCGAATTCAAGGAAACTAAGGCAATGAGTCTAGGAGATCATGATTGGTTTGTAAGTAATCATAATATAGCAGCAATCAAATGGATTGACAACACACCAATCAATAGGAAATCCAAAGATGGAACTCGTAGTAATCTTCAGTGTCCTCTACTGATTACTTACTACAATAGTTACATGAATTGTGTGGACAAATTCGTTCAGCTCAAGCAGGTTTATGAAATCAGAAGAAAAAGCCATAAATGGTGGCACAGAATATGTTTATTCTTTATTGATGCCTCCATAGTTAACGCATTCATCATCCACAACTGCCTTCCGACCCCAAGAATGGACTTGAAGTACTTCCGTCGGGAGATCGTCTTTGGTATCATTGGTGAACGGTATGCATAGTCAGCAGTTACTCCTGGTAAATCTCCTAAGGCCTAACAAACTCACTCCAAGTTCAAAACCTTGATCCCAGCAGCAATCAGAAAATCGCAGTCGTCGCACCAGCCAGAGGAAAGAGGAATAGGTGTGCACCAAGAAAACCTGTGAAAACCACCTGGACGTGCTTAGTCTGCCTTTCAAAACAAAAGAACTGTGTTCAGACATTCCATTAAACCAAGTAGCTCTAAATATAAACGCTCTAGATAAATGAAACTAGTACTCATATTAATTTTTGTAAGTATGTACGTTTATGAATTTTATTGGTTCAGGCATTACCGGCATTGGTACAGAATTAAAAACGGTGGTACAGGCAAACAAATTTGTTTCACACAAACTATCTATTTAGACCCTAATGATAAAACTAAAATGGTTTTTATTCATTTTTAAGACAACAAATGTTTCCGTACAGCATGGGGTCTCAAAAATGTAATATTCTCCGTGCAGGAAAGAGTTAATAATTACATTATATTAAAGTAATAGAGTAGATTATTCAGAGATGCTGGCCTATGATATTGCTGGGATCGAGGCATAGAGTAATGTAAAGGAAGGACGCTAGTTGGAAGCACAAAGAGATGCACCAGTCAGTCTGGGAGTAATCGTGAGTAGACTTATAAATGGGGGTTAGGAATTATTCTTGCCTATGTCTTATGAGATTATTCGTAGTTTAGTAATTTTAACCTTACCATAAAAGAGTTGATTTAATAAAGGATGTTAAATTCACTACCCCTTTACCGTCTGATTGAAAGAACCTTCTCAATAAGGTTTGGTAGCAGCAATGGTAGCAGCGAAAAAGAAACAATGGATAAAAGTGGTCGAAGTCTTCCCCAATCAAGTTATGGTGGTCCAGTAAAATAACATTCATGTGACATAGATCGTAAAGAGTGATAAAGGAGTCGAAGGGACTGAAGTTTACCACCTTCTTTAAAGAACCTTCTCTCTACCAACCATCCTGACAACGCCCTTAGGCGGATAAGACATGGAAAGAGGATCCGGACTTAGTGAGCCGGACTGTCAGCGAAGGGCCCGTTACACATCTTAGAAGTAATTCCGTGACAGAGTTTTGGATATGCTCCAAGAATGCAAAAGGTACTAAAACGTGAGTCCACCTGGTTAATGGGCCTTTTAAAGATGGCTAGTGGGGAATACACCAGGGATCGCATGGGGTCCTTGGCGCTTATCCGTGATACTTATTTCTGGTACTTATGCTGCTGCTTCGCGTACTGAGGTGAAAATTGATCCCTAATGATATAGGTAAAATGGGGATCAGGCAGCAATTCCTCGATTTTCGTCTTCTAACCTAATATCAGGTGGGCTATCAACTATCTGAAGCCTTTCAAATATCCAGGTAGGGGTTGAATTGTCTCCGCCTTTCTGCAGTATGGCTTGAAACACTCCTATTAAATCTTTTTTTCAAATTGTTTGCATTTCAAGTTTTTATTATGTTGTCTTTTTATTCTTAAGTTATATTCAAATTCAGTTTATTCGACAACCATTATAACTTTGTTTATTGAAACAGTATTAAGTAATTATTAAAGTGTAAATACTTAAATTTTTCTATGTGTCAGTAAAAAGAAATATTCCCAATCCAATTGTGTTTTTAACAAATTTGCTGAATTTCACATACTATGCTGAAGAAACTGAGTTTATATAACTAGTAAACATATTTAATTACAGCAATTGCATGAAATTAGTGTATTCCTGTCAATACCATTTACTAGTAAATAGTTGTTGATTTTGACTTTGTCTTAAAATAAATTTATTATTAATATGAAATACTATTACTATTTTTATTTCGCAAACAATTTAATAAACTAGTACCAAAGACAAACGTTTTGCCTAATGAACAGTTATGCTTTACCCGTTTAAATCAAACATTGGGGATTCTTTTATCTAAATCTTAAGACTTACCGTCAAACAATATTCATTTGAAAACCATCATGCGACGGCCGTTTCGGCTATTCAGCCATTATCAAGCAACTATAAGCCGGATGATCCTTTGCCAATTATTAACATAAAAACACTAAAACATAGTTCACAACACAACAACGATAATAACTTAACACACGTACACGAAACATTATTCAGAAGAGTCAAGATAAATACGATCGACCGGTCGGCCCGACACTCCGATACGTACTCGGAGTATGATGGTTTTCAAATGAATATTGTTTGACGGTAAGTCTTAAGATTTAGATAATAAATCAATATTCGGAATGGCGAAAAATATACATATTATTCTTTTATATGAATATGCATTGAAAAATGTCCCAAGTATCTTTAAAATAAGAAATATAACTCAGTTTGTGTGTATCTTTGAATTATCAATAAGTATTGCTGCATATGACCGGCAAACCCAGTTTTGTTTGCATTGAAGTGAAAAATATGCTTTTAAGATATGGTTTCTCAGTTTAAAAATTAATTAAATATTCTGTTGGGATTAAAAATCAATTGACAGGAATAAACATCCATAGTATAACTAGTTATTTGTATAGATAAATGTAAATCCACAAATTTAATTTGTAGTGGTATTAAATATATTGCTAAAACTATTACTGTTTGTTGTATGAAAATATAACCAACAATTACATTTAGTATGAAAGTCAAAGTTTAGGTTAGCTTAGGTTAGATTAGGTTGAAAATGAATTAAAAGATTTAAATTTATTTTTTCAAACAATTTTCACTCTATAACTAAATAAGTATAGGTCTAAGGAATATGCAAAACTAATATAGCTTAGATATCTAACACAATATTTTTTATAGCTTTTGTACAACTACTTGTTTTTAGAATGGACAGTATAATTTGTAAATAAAATATTTGGTTCAATTCATATTGGTTTTATTATAATGGATTTGGACAGTGATAAAGACAGTAGAATATATAAGAATAAAACGTTTATTAAAGTGGAAGAGCAATGTGACTTTACACATTGTTACCCAGAGGGATGCCGTTGTTATTGATTGTGTTCTCCTTCCATCGGCCTTTTATATACTTGTCCTCTGATAACGTATTGCCTTCGTCTTTAGGGATGTAACTAAAGTAATGGGGTTTAGAACGTTATGCCTACAATCTATAAAATCTACAATTTAAAAAAGTTCTATAATTTAGAAATAAACAATGAAAAAACTGTATTAACTATTGTAAAAATCAAACACAAACTAGTAAGCCTTAACTACCCAAGATATGCTGTATAAATGATAAACAAAACACGGTTTCTCACAATTAATTAACGTGTAATACTCAAACGCTATTCGATGATGGTTGCAGTTACAAAACTTATAACTAAATTAGTAAAACGGTTCTTAACTATATATGGGCAGTTTCTGTATAGACGTACATATGTAACTAACAATGAAAAACATTGTGGGGATATTAATTTAACAGATGAAAAAAGACAAATAAATATAACGAAAACGAAAAATGGACATATTCTCTAAATTTAATCAAATTAAAATTCCTATTTTTGTATTCCAACCCCTTTACTTCACCAGTAATGTGTAGTTTATTTAGTTTTAAGTATAGAAATATTCCAACGTCGGTCCTAAGCAGGGTTTCAATCTATGATGAGAACTTTGCTTTTTATTGTTTATAAAGTCGACTACTATGGTAATACGTAAAATATTTCACTGTTCTTAAAATTGTTTAAAGTCTAAATCTTCTTGTTTTAAGTTTATCTTAAAAATAGGTAAATTTTTAGAAACTGCTGGTATTTAGTTATGTATTAAATGTTTGCGATATTTATATATTTGATAGTGAATTGAGGTTATTACTTATTTTTCTTGACGTATTTACCATTTTATTCAAGGTAATTATAAAATACGGACAAATCTAAAGCCGTAAGTTGGATTTGTCAAACAAAACCTTAAACACAACATTCTTTTGTTAATAATGTCCGTTCAATCATTACGGCATATTTCCTTCATAACGGTTTATTTTTTTCAGACAATAAATTTGTTCTATTCCATAGAAATGGGGATTAAGTTACTCGTTTTTTTTATTCATGGAGCAGCAGCAAGTTTTGCTCAAATTGGTATGAATGTTCAATACCGTTAATTGCCTTAAACAGTTGAAATTTGTACTAGGAACTAATTCATGTTATTTGTTCCTTTAATATTTCTGTCCTTTTGTTTAGCATGTATTTTCAGCTGCATACTTATTTTTTTAGTTTTCAAATATATCTAGACTTACATAGAGGTTACATAGAACGTGATACTAGTTTGTTCAAAAAATTGTATTTCCAAATACAAACATTTTCAAATTTAAGCCCTTGCTGTAAAAATCTATACACTGTTATGCAGTGATAATTTACAACCTACTAAACAGGAAGGAACTGCAAACAAATTAAAAAAAACAGGAGTATTTTACTGAGCTGTAAAAATGTTTAAAAGCAGTAACTGCTTACATAATTTTATATGAATTTTAGGTATTTAAGCAATTTATGTTTCAAATTAATAATGCAAACTATATATTTTTTGAAGTGATAACTTCTATTCGACCGTTGGGCACTTTCGACTTGGCTATGTTTTCGAAATCTCGCGTCACGCCAGATTTCCCGCGAGATCTCTCGTCACGCCAGATTTCTCGCGAGATCTTGCATCACGCCAGATTTCCCGCGAGATCTCGCATCACGCCAGATTTCTCGCGAGATCTCGCGTCACGCTTTTGTTTAGACACAAGTCAGATCGTGGAGAGGGAATATTATTAATACATTATTTACATTTATTAGCATAGCAATCAAATTAACACATAAGAATTAGTTAATATAATATAACAGCTGATTTCGCCCATCATCTGTAATTCTTAAACAAAACCCAGCGTAGATTATATTTTGGGGTTATGTTTACAACTTCAACCATTAAAATTTCTTGTGATGTAAATTTTCTTATATATTAGTTATACAACTAATGTAGGCTTCTATAACTATAAGTTATATGGGCTTCTACACGTTATAAGATTTGCTTTGGGGTTATAAACTGTATATAAAACTAACCTTTGATCATCAATATATTCGTTTATACAAATTTAAAGAAGGATACCTACTGTTTAACTTCGCAAACATTCGTACATCTTTGTATAACATATTTGATTATTAATTTCTTTACTGTAATATTAACAACTTCTAAATCATTTCATCTATCAATATGAAATAAAAGGTAACTAAAAGATAATATTTTTACCTTTCTTTAAATATATAATAACGGATATAAATAAACAATTTGAACAAATAGGCCTACAGTTTTATAATCCTTATAATTGTACACATTTACCGAGTTAAAAATCTCCGTAGTCATAGAAGTTATCACTTCCAACGTGTGGTTTTAAGCACACCCAGTTAATTTTTTTTATTTGCCGTTTGGTTTGGTTTTCATTTTTATTGGGATTGGCAAAGTTTACTCCCTCAAGACCAGGATTATAATAATATTGCTACGAAATTGTAAGGGCCCGGCAATTTGAAAACGGTTCCTCGTACGTAGCTTAAATCAGCGGAAGTTATAGAGGCAAAGATTATAACAGTCTGTGCTAACAGGCAAGGTTTATTTATGCAACACTTATACCACAGATTCCAAGTTGTTAGCCTTTTAAGTTTATGAACATGGCGTTCTCTGCCCAACCATGTTGTACAACGATAAGTAACAAAGCTCAACGGCAAACATTCGAAGTGACTCAAGTTTAATCTCGGTACTTGTATGGTCAACTGCAATCTGCATTAGGTTATTCTAGAGACAGCGACTGTCAAATGAGTGAATTTACGAACAGGAAATATTAGGTATATAGTTTGATGGTTCAAAATTTTTAGTAGGCTAAGTAATGATGACAAATAAATATCATTACAAACTCATCGCAAAATATACTATGAGACCAGAACCAGTTAAATCTCCTCATTTGCTAAAATTGCTATCCAAATACGAAATTAATACCTTTCCGGAACGTATAGCATTCCTGACACATATTAGTTAGTTTCAAATAATCACAGTTGAATAAAAACTAATAAATCCCCTCTAGGTTCACTTTGTGCAAAATTGTATAATTTTTGTTTATATTATTATTATATTATGTTACAACTATAAATTTTATACAATTATTTTGTATGATATATTTCTACAATATTTCCTCTCATTGAACCATTCTTAGATATTTATCTTTTTACTTTCTCCCCCTATACCATAGTATATGGAGAAAGTATTGTATTCGTCAAAATTTTCGAGTTTGAGTTTTTGGTGGAAATATCCGTTTTGGGTCCCCCTGAACATAAAAAAGTGGTTTTCGGAGTGATGTCTGTGTGTGTGTCTGTGTGTCTGTGTGGATGTTATCAGACCTAGAGCCTAAACCAGTCGTCCGATTTTGATGAAATTTGGTATGGAAGTACTAATCCACGGTATCTCCAGGCGTTTTTTTTTCATTTTTGTGAATTTTTTATTTTTAAGGGTAATTTTTCCATAAAAACCCATAAAATAACGGAAAAATTAACTTTTCTCAAAAACCGCTGTAACGATTTTGATTAAAATTTATAGTTTATTAGGGATCTAAAGTACTATAAACTGTAAAATTTTAATCAAAATCGTTCGAGCCGTTTTTGAGAAAAGTTGATTTTTCCATTATTTTATGGATTTTTATGGGAAAATGACTGTTAAAAATAAAAAGTCACAATAAATTGGTAAAAGTATTTTTAACTTCCCGCTACCAATAAAGGGAAGTTATTGATTTCGGTCCGATTTTCGAAAGTCGAGTTTTCATTTAATCTCCACGTTTTGAGGTCCCAGGAAGCCATTCTGAATATTCCCGCCGAGGTGTCCGACCGTGTGTGTGGGGGTGTGTGCGTGTGTGTGTGTGTGTGGATGTATGTGTGTAAATAAATTTTTGTCGTACAGTTTCTCAAAAACGAATCAACCT
>JAGFPH010002004.1:203937-214000 GCA_018207615.1 Philaenus spumarius
TAGAAGAAACCACTCTATGAGGAATAGATACTCCAATAACGTGTATGACCTCCAATCTTGTAATATAAATAATATTAATAGGTAGTTTACCTTGTGTATCCGTCAGTCAATCCAAAGTTGGTTAAATAGGTGGATAACCGGTTTCAACGGCTATGCCGTCATCATCAGATCCATTTATTTGATAATTGAAGTTGTTAGCCTGCTAAGGCATCGTCTTTGGCACGTTATATGTTTTTAAAAAGGTTAAAACAATGATGATAAAATAGTACAATAATTTAGGCAAAAAACACAATATACAAAAACACATTATCACATATATACACAAAAATACACAAAAACACTTCACGAACACTGTCAATCGCTTTCTTTACTTCATAGATGTTTTTAACTGTTATTGACGATGTTACACGATAGTATATTATATGTTTACTGGCCGGTCGTCAATATTGTACTGAACGGTCGCGCGTGTAATCAGGTCCCCCTCCCTTAGTCGTATCACTGAGTTATAGAGTTCGTTCGACCGATAGTTGATTATGTCGTTTAACAGATCTTCTTTTTTGCATTTGGTTGCGGCGTAAATCTCGAACTCTTCGAGCGCTGATAGTAGACGACCCTTTTTGCAAAAATGTAGTATTTCTAAATTATGATCAATGGAGGTACAGTATATTCATGATCGTGGTCAATAAGATGCTGTGCGTAATGGGATCTCTGTTCAATTATACTATGTCGTGGTAAGTGTTCCTTGAAACGCGTGGTGAAAGATCGTCCAGTTTGGCCGATGTAAAACTTTTCACAGTCGGTGCATACAATCCTATAAACCCCAGATAGATTATTTTTGTCGATTTTGTGTCTGTTTTAGGGCTCAAAAAGTTTTGCAGTTTATTTGAAGTTTTGTATGACAGAATTATATCATGTTTCTTTAGTTCTCTCTTAAGTTGGTATTCGAGTCTCCTGCCGTACTCGATGGATATGTATGTTTTTTCCTTTTATTATTCATGGTACATGGTACAGTCTTGAGGCTTTTTAATTTCTCTTTTTCTTTATTTATCAATCGGTCTATTATATCGGGCTTGTAACCGTTAACTATGGCGATGTATTTGATGATTTGATATTCCTTGTTATAATTAGCTGTGTTCAATGGTGTATGTGTAAGGCGATGGACAAGGCTATTGTATGCGGACATTTTATGCGTGTATGGATGGTTTGAAGTGGCATGGATTGTCTGGTCGTTGGTTGTTGGCTTCCTGTATATGTCAAAGTTGTGTTTATCGTTCTCTACTTGTATCGATAGATCAAGAAAATTATTGTTCTATTAGTTTCTTTTTCAACAGTGACGGATACACAAGGTAAACTACCTATTAATATTATTCATAATATTCAATCCAGGAAGCTGTACATACATTATGTCTTGTAATATAAAGCTAAATTTTATAATTATTTAAGTGAGTAGTAATAAGTTACAGTAAAATAAAACAATGTAAAATATTACTTTGTAAAAATGTACAAAATGTAAAATTTTGTCTAAACTTACTTAGACAGACTTACTTAGTTAGACAAAATTCAATCTTCTTAAAAAAAAAACAACTTAAAACACACAAATATAATTATTATAATTATAATTGTATCCCTTACATATGGCATGATTCTTAGAATTCTATGTAGAGTGCATACACTAATACCTCACTCAAAATCATTAGTCACTCACTAAATAAATAATGCTTACATTATAATGGTCACTATTTTTCGCATACTTATTATAATATAATATTATTAAAATATATAAATAGTAAAATAATTATAATAACGTATTATTATATACTATGTATCGTTTATTCCCTTTCTACGCGCTTCCTTGTCTATATACCATGTATCGCCTACTCCCTCTTTACGCTCTGGCTTGTGTCTACGCAAACAGTTTGCGTGACGCGAGATTTCAGATACAAGGTCAAGCGAAAGTGCCTAAACGGAACAATAGAAATTATCACTTAAAAAAAAAATAAATAAAAATTTTCAGTAATATTCATTTAGTTAATTTGAAATTTTGTTGTACAAATTAAAAGTAACCACAGAACATTAGACAGTTCTCATTAAAGTTTTCTTGTAGCGTTTTTATTTGTTCTTTCTAATTTTCAATTTGCAAATAAGATTCATTTCTAACAAATAACAATTTCAATAGATTAGTTAAATGAAACAAACTTGTATTTTGTTAATAAAAACAAAACTCATTTTGGTATACAAAAATGCAAATTGACATTTATCTAAAAGGGGTTAATTCTCAGCGAAGTATTTACTAAAGCAGCACATTTAGTCTTATTCAGAAACGGCCATCATTAGTATAATTAATTCTCTTTCCTCTTTCTTACACTGTAAATAGCATTTCGTTGTATTCTTTTAAGTGTAATTTAAAATTTTAATTTTGTATCTTCTTATTCATAGCATCGATTTAGAACCCGTATACTTAAATTTCATTAAAACCTAATATATTTTCGTACATTTTATGTTTGTGTGTGCATTTTATTTTCTATTTACAGTAAGGCATAATACAATTCCTTAAATATTTTAAAAATGAATTTTTTACACACAAACTATGATTTTGTCCATATAAGACTCCCTCTAACTGAATTTTTTTAGAAACACGAATATTAATAATGAATGTAATGACAAGATTAATTTTGTGCATTTCTTGCAAATAGCAGTCCACTACTAAATATTTCGTCATGAGATAATATATTTGAACTTATCTGACTTAGGTAAAACCGAGTATAAACTACCAAAAATCAAAATTTAAATATCTGTATTTCATACAGACATAATATTAGACCAAAACCAGCAAGGGAAAATTTTAATTTCAAATTATTATACTTAATTATAAAGTCCCTAGTGATTTCCCAAATAAGTATGCTAATGCAAAAACGTGCTAGTATGCAAACATAGAGTTCTTAATTAGTAAATGCAATTTGTTTTTTACTTTTTACTCGTAATTTGTATGAATTATTGACTTAACTAAAATACAACAAAAAGTTGGGTGTGCTTAAGACCACACTTTATAAGTGATAACCTCTATGACCGATTTATATTTTTATCAGTATTAATATTAGAAGAGAAAAAGGGTCAAAAAATTACACAAGTCAATATATTGTCAAGAAGTATTATATCATAATTGGAAATTGCATAACTATAATCTTACTAGCTGACCCGTACGGCGTTGCCCGTGGTGGTTGGTATTTTCAGTCTTTTTAACGTAATTGTATTCTTTTTAAGTGTTCAGTCAGTGAGTTATATTTGGCTTTTATATATCTTAAATAATTAGCCCAATAATTGGTGTTTTAGTTCATTGTAGGCCTAACCTAAAATTATATTCAGTTTTTGATCCAAATCAGTTGTTGATCAAAATCAGCTGTTTTAAGCTTTTCATACGAACAGCTGTTTTTTTTGCCCCTGATAAAATCAAAAGAAATCTTTCTTCTTCTTCCTTAAGATTGACCTTCCATAAGATTAACATTGAAACTTTGAGGGCCACTGGGGCGTAGCCCTAATGTCCTAGGACTTCGTTAAATGGCCTAAAACCTTCCCAGAGTTAACCTTTGTTACTATGCAAAATTTCAAAGCAATCGGATGGACGGTTTGGTAACGCATAAAGGACAAACATACAAACAGACAAACGTACAAACAGACAAACGTACAAACAGACGGACGTACATTGGATTTTTTTATATATAGATAATATAATAATTATAATATTAATATAATTAGAATAAGTATGCGTAAAATAGTGATCATTATAATGTAAGCAGTATTTATTTAGTGACTAATGATTTTGAGTGAGGTATTAGTGTATGCACTCTACATAGAACTCTAAGAATATTTTAATAATATGTAAGGCATACTTATAATAATTATAATTAATAATATTACTGTTTAAAAACTAAACACAAAGATACACCTAAACACGAAGAGACTTTAATGCGAATGGAAAGATAAATAGTGCTTCATATGAACGCGTCGTTTAGTCGTTGAGTCAAATCTTTTATAATTTTTTTTTTTTTTAGGCCGAAAAATGAATTTACGCAGACCTCTCGTTAGAGAAGGTACTGTGGGACTCAATCCAGAACAATTCTGGCAATACCCACTAAACCACCGCCCTCCCCCCCAGTAAGGAAATCACTCTGGCTCCCAACACAGGCACAAGAGTGTTTCCGCTGACCTCTCCTGAGATAGCATTTACAACACTCCTGTAGCTGCGTAACGGACAGAGACACTCCGCATGCACTTCACTGGGGGAAGCGTCAGCAGCATCTAGGGGCCGTTCCCTAATGACTGCAAGCAGCAATCTGAAACTCACTTAAATAGAAAATGAAGGCAAACAGGTTAGTGTCAATATTGAATGGAGTCGCAGCCTGAAGAAACCTATGGCGGGTCGTCCAGGATAGCGGCAGGCCGGGGCCTACCATTTTCCGGGATGTCGAGTCTCCTGCAGATCTCAGCTATATGAGGACAGCCTGAGTTGCGTGCATCCTGAAACAGTTTAGTGGCACATCTTGTAGCAAAAACTTTTAAGGTAGGGATACCAGCTGACCCTAGAATGGTAGAGTTCCTCACGTACCATGGCTGATGCGTGAGTCTGTGAAGAGCAGTAGTCTGAAGAGTCTCCAATTTTTTCCTGCTGGATTTGCAGGCAAGAGCCCACCAGCAAATCAACGAACATTTTCCTTTATATATTGCATTGGAGGCATCCCTTTGCACCGACATCGGCCGGAATATGGTAAAATGCAAACTTTTGACTCTTGCCATTGGACGCTCGTAGGTTTGAACAACGGCCACACTATATGAACCATCAAACGTCCAACGTTCGTAGCACCGTGTAGAACCGGCTTTATCACAATGTTTCAATTCTTAAGGTTGTCGAGGTTTTTAAGTAGTATTTGTTAAAAACATTTCCAAAATTAACTATTTTGAAATAACTGAACTCTTTTATTTATAATATTATATTGTTATTAGTGCAAAAACCATAGCAACATACTGTATAATTTGTTTTATTGTGTACAAATTGTTGATAAACTGTTACTAATAGCCTATGTTATGTTTTGTATGCTATTATTATAATAAAACATATTATTGAGTTTTCTGTTTTGCACTATTGTGTTCAAATGTATTTTCCCTTTTCAATAACAAAAAACAATCATTCAAATAACATAGCAAAACCAATACTACGTTACATTTAGTGAATTAAGGTGCAATAGATATATACTGCTTGCAGTTGCCAACTATCAACACTATTAAAAATAATTAATTAATATGATTATTTTTGTAATAAATTGTATTTATTCATTTAAAAAATCTTGTTAAATTAAATTACAAGATAACAAGGTTTAGTTCTTTCCACAAATAGTATGGCATGCTTCCTCTATTAGGAAACACATTACTGTGACTTCCACAAATTTTTATTTTCCATGTTGGAGTAGGTTTTTTTTTACACATAAGGTTAATGTGTTCACAAGGCATTTTACATTAACTTTCACACCATACCTTTGTCTTAGGAAATTTCGAATGGTGTCCATCGAGTATTCTTTGACAATTCTGGCTATAAATTTTGTCATTTTGATTTCAAATTTTTAAACCTAAGCTTGTCAGTCACCTTTACTCTTCAGTTAATTAAATAAACTCGCAATAATCAAGGTTGACAACTTGTTGCCAACCTTAACTGTAATAATTATCCGCAGCCATACAAAAAAAAAATGTCCGCAAATCTTTAAAGTAAATAATTGTACATTAAAAACTACGCGGTAGGTACAGGGAAATAAGCAGCAAATCAGAAATGTCAAAACTAAAGTAAAGTTAATATAAAAATTTATACATACCATGCAGAGGCAAATCACTAGAAGAATCACATGGAAACGAGGTAGAATGGATGGAAGCACAAAACAATTGTTATATGTATACAGGGTGTATCAGAGCGGGTGGCCGGCTTGTATGGCATTTAAACGAGAATACTTAGACATTTAGACTGATAACCCCCTATTTCGACCTAAAGGAATTCAGGAAAAATGTTTTCAACCCTCTAAAATGCCCAAAAGGGTATTTTTGGGGTTGGGGGTTGGTTTTCTCGTTTCAATGCTATACAAGCCGGCCACTCGCTCTGATACACCCTGTAAATATATTAGCTCAATTTTTTGTTTTCTTTTTTATTTCTATGGCTTTAAGGATTTCTATGCCAAAATGCTTTGCTTACAAGCGAGTTCTTGTGAAACTAAAGTTTATACACTTATATAATATCACGTGTATAACGTCATCTTAGATTATTGATGTCTCTTTAATGTTTGATTATATTCCTTAGGTCCACAATCAAAGCTTTAATTGATGATATCATCAAATGAGCCACACACTAAACACTCGTCTTGTTTGAGTTTATCTTTGTGTTTAGTTTTTAACCAGTAATATTATTAATTATAATTATTATAATAAATTATTCCTTACATATTGAATTATTCTTAGAATTTTATGCAGAGTGCATACACTAATACCTCACTCAAAATCATTAGTCACTAAATAAATACCGCTTACTATAATGATTCCTTTTTTTCGCATACTTATTATAATATTACATTATTATAATTATAATATTATAATATAACAATATTATAACTTATTATTATATACTATGCATCACCTATTCCGTTTCCATGCTTTGACTCGTGTCTACGCAAAAAGTTCGTGTCGCGATATTTCAGGAAAACAGTCAAGAGAAAGTGTCCAACGGGACAATAGAATTTATTACTTCAAAAATTCTAAAATTAAATTATAATTTTAAAAAATTGGGAAATTGGGAAATCGGGAAAAATCATGAGAACGAAAAAAATAATCATAAACACCATTGTAACGGCCAAACGGTGCGGAGCAGGAACAGCATTCAAGTTCCAGATAACTCCTGTGGCCAAGGAACCACATTAAATCAACCAGAAGGGCATCCAGAGAAAGTTGAGTTGTATCAAATTTGATATAAACGTACACGCTCTAAAGGAATTTCCTAGTCTTACACGGAATATAATCAATGGACACTCTCATCGGAAAATTATCAATGCTAAATATTAAAAAATGTTTACAATATAACTAAACAAATTTATAGATTAAATAAAGTTAATAATACGATTTAATATTAAAACTAAATTCACATTATGAAAATATAAATGTATAACAAAAATTGATAATTTATAAGAGATGCATTGACCAAACTGTGTCAAGGAAAAGAGATTGGAGATAAAAACAAGATTTCGTTTCGAATGTCTTACTAAAAACTCCGACACAGCAATCGTGTTCAAATACAATGTTGATCGAAACTTTAATGTAATAATCACGTTTTATTCTAACCTCTGATGTGGATACCATGTTCTACTGTGAATACCATGTTCTACTGTGAATACCATGTAAATACTACTATTTAAACACCCATGTATAGTATTAGAGAGACAACATTGTTATCAGAATTCAAGTATGGATACGTCTATTAGCTGACTTTTTTTAATATCATCGTAAACTTATAGAGCAATAACCAAAGTAGTGTCAAATTGAAAAAGTGCAGTATACAATGAATGGCAATTTCGCGAGGGCAATGTTATTAGTGACAAAGGGCTAATTAAGTTGAAATTAATACATTGAAATTAAAAATCAACAGGAGCAACAACTTGAGAAAGTATCTATAACTAACTAAGCCTATGGGGACTAGGAAGTCAAACAGGCGTCGCTACAGAACGATTCCTAGACCTGATTATGATATATGGTATAATGGAACTCACAGTAAATTTCCCATTTGTTTCGCCCAATGCACAGGTTATATCAGTTTATTAAGTAATATTGACAAAAGTATAATTACATTTTATTATTCAATTTTGTGTTAAAATAAATTTAACATGTTAACATTTTATAAAGCTTTAATCTGTTTTAAATACATCTCTGCTACTCACAAAGGTTAAATTGTACAGTCATAGTAAATATATAAGGAAGTTAAGTCTAAAAAGTTAGGTTTAAATCAATAAATGAGATTAAAGTAGATATCATACCGTTTATTTTATAAAAGTGTAAGTTCCAGTTCATACCAAGAAAAGGCTAGCCAGGAGTAATGTGACTGTGGTAGTCGATGGATGCTAACTAAAAAGAGCTTTTCGTCGCAATAGGTCTAAAGAGAAAAAAGTTTGGTTCTTTTGAAGTGTTTGTGAGGTCAGAGGTGTGCAACTCTTATGATATAGTTCAAAAGCAAATATTGTAAATTTATTAACAATAGGTTTAATTTAAATACAACCACTAGATTTATTTGTATGTAATAAAATTAATGTAGTTATTTAAATGCATTAAAATATTGTTTCAGAATAATGAACGTCTGTATGTATGTAATGTTTTGATAAGACGCCAAACATTTATTTTCAAATCTGAAAACGTTTTAAAAGTAACAAATGACATTAGCAAAATTTAATTTTATTGTAAATAGATGACATACATGTAACTCTTACATTCGTGATGTCAAAGGAAATGTGCTGGTATCTTATTTTACAAAGTTTTCACGGTCTATTGGGGTTGAAATGAAGATATGAGGATAAAGGGTAGAAAGGCGATTTATTACACACATTGAAAAAGTGCTGGCTACTACCTGGCACATTGCCAAATGGTCTTTTTGCAGTTAATTCCTCTACACAGTAAGTTCATAAATAAATAGAAAACTTTTGATAGCTTCCGACTTCTTTAGTTTTCATTTTCAAGAAATACATGAAGTATTTAAATATTTGTATTTTTGTTTTAATTTCGATGGGCAAACTACGCATCCTACTTTTTCTATTCTTAATTTAAACTTTGTTTTTGCATGCGATGTGATTAATTTAAAGTGGTTCAATTGACATAAAATAACAATTACCATTTATATTGAAGACAATTACTATCATACATACTATATTATGTATCGATTATATTACCACTAAATATCATCCTTTACCAATGAAACAAAATGCATTAGAAAGGAAATGATTTAATCTTTAATTTTTGTATTTACTAGTTTGTTCTAAACGTATAATTACATATTATGTACTCATAGTTATAAAATTGTAGTTTTCTAAACAGCTAATGCAACGCGAGAAATCACGCGCAAATTATTCAAACTTGTTTCTGTTAAGGCTAAACATCTTTCGACACACTTATTTTGAGAAAAAGGTAAAGACACTATACGATTCGTCAAGATTTAAACTTTCTTAAACGGCCTTACAATACTTCGTCACTCTTATTGGTTCTAAGATATTATGTTTTCTGCAAACCATTGCATTTTTACAGATTTCTTGAATGAGAAAGCACAATTTGGAATCGATATGTCTATTTGTATAATTATATTGAATTTATATAAATTTGAAGAGAAAACTATCAATTTTCGTTTGATGTAAAGTAAAGCTTATTTAGTGTTCCGATTCTATTCTTATATTTCCGTGAAGTGTAGACATTTTTGTTGAAAAGAATAGGCTGATTCCTTTATGACTGCTGTACGTTTCTCCCACAGTCCAGAGCGTCTGGAATTGTATATAATGATACGTTTGTGAGAGTTTTGTTTATTTTATATAATTTAGTGAAACAGGTAAAACAAAGTGAAATAAGTTCAGAAAATAAAACTCTTCAAGTTTACAGTTCAATTCTATGATTTATTCTCCACAATTTGTTATAGTAATATATTTTTTATTTTTTTTAAGCATTGATATTTAAAATACTTTTCTTAGCAATCTTGTAGTAGGAACATTAAAGCTGGTGTTTTAAAAAAACAAAATTTTAATTGTTGTATATTTTATACGCTTCTATTTAGAACTAAATTAAAAAGTGTTTGTATTTTTCTTTTGCAAAAATTACAAAACATATTTACTACATTTTATATAGGCCTAAAGTATAATGTTTTCCGTTATTGGGAATTTTGAGTTTCCTGAGCTAATAACTTTTAAAATTTTACATCAATACATTTGTTTAGTTAAATATGTAAATTCTTTAGACTTTAAAAAAAAAGCTATTAAACACTTTTGGATTTGGATATCAGACTATATTTGGG
>JAGFPH010002005.1:0-71443 GCA_018207615.1 Philaenus spumarius
GAAGAATAATATCACTCTTACAAATCTCATTCCATTTCTTACACACTAATGCTGCCTTAAGTAAGGTTTTTCCTTTCATTAATCTGTAATAGAACTCTTTGCCAGAAAGAAGGTTAATGGGAGGAGTGAAAATAATAAATACAATCATATACAATGAAAAATAATTGCGTACATACTTTATTTTAGGTTTACATCACTATTTACATTTTGTCTTCTTAATACTTGTACTTAATCCTGTCAAAATAACTAAAAGGGCCAGTTATCTATAGACTGTAATTTCAGTTTTCACTAAGTTAACACTAAATTACAGCTGAACTATTTAATAAACTTAATAATTAAATCATAAACTAGGAAAAACCATACAAAAAAGCAAGAAAAACAATGAAATAACCGCAGTAATATCACAAAAATAACTAATTCCTATTTAAATAGCATTACAGTAAGCAGAAAAATGGAAACAATATGGCGCAGCCAATAGAAAACAAGACGTCCGTTGACCACACTGTCTCTATCTAGTCACTGTAAGTATACCTAGACAGTGATCAAAGCTCTGTCGTTTACGTTTATATGAGGTAACATTTCCTATCTAGAGACCTTGCAATCTGGCAACACTGATGGTAACTGTCAACCCAATATTATTAGTTAGGCCCAGAGATAATAATACCAAGAGTTAGGTTTTTTTTAAATTTGTTTAAAAACTAAAAACAAGGAAGGAACAATAATCGACGTTGTAAGTTGCCAATTTAAGATAACCTTTGGTTAAATATTTGCAACACAGACAATATCTGCCCCTTCGTTTACCAAACAGTTTTGTACCATTTAGTATAAACTGAAAGAAAGGTGTATAAAAGACAAATGTATCCATGATATAATATGTGTACACTAATATTTAATATGTGTAACATATGAAAATAACAGAATCTGTAAATATATTAAAATGTTGTTGACAGTACGAGATATCGTTCGAATACCCTGGCAAAAAAGTACCTAACACTAACACCAAACGGGCCAATTAATAGAAGTATTCCCTTCAAAATGTTATACTAATTTTATGAAAGTTTAATCGTTGATTATGTATCTTACGAATTCCATAGTCAAAGGTTTAATTGAACATTTTTTAAGCAAGTTGGCGAACAGTAACTCCACAATATTTATAAACTTGATCCAGTGAACCACTGATTTTTTAGAAATACATTAAATCTGCCATCTGGATCTGGTCATACAGCATACAATACAGTTGTTACAGTGCAGAGATAATAATACCAAAAGTTACAGTGTTACAGTTGTGACTTGTTTGTTATTTGAATTTGAATTGAAAAAGTTGTTATGTTTATTTAAAATTTTATTATTGTGAGCCTTTACTAAAAATACTTAGCTGTAAACATTTTAAGTTCTAAATTGTCTTTACTTGATTAATTGTAATACAAATTGGTATAGTAAGAGATTTACAACTACTGTCATTAAACTAACCTAAAAATCATAAGGAGAAATAACCTAAAAATGCTACAGATTTAAAAATACATTACTCTCTTTTAAATTTCACCTTTTTTAGATGATTAGTTCCAAATTATTTATTATCTTCTTTTAATGTTTAAATTGAATGGGTGACCAACCAATAGTATTGCTCTCAAGTGATTCTGCTGCATCTTCCCCAATCCATGCTAATAATTTAAAGAATGGGGATAATGATAATGACTCAGAAAGTGAACAAATGTCCCCAAAAATAATTAATCCACTAAACAGTGAAAACGAGGTCGATATTAGGAACTTGACCAAACAACATAGATTAATCCATGATTTATCAGACAGTGAACTTTCCGATAATTCTTTCATTAAACCATTTAGTTATAAAAATGACAAACCTTTTGTATCACATGTATTATCCGATAGCGAAGATTCGGACACGATTACTTCTAATAAACTTAAGGTAGGCTCTTTTAAATGTAATGGAAATAAAAGAACGTTGTCAACAAATTCCATAAGTGTAGGCCTAAATATCAACGATGATCAAGAACTGGATGAATTGAAAGTAGGATTTGATTTACAATCTCCCAATAAGGTAAATATTCATTTGAAGTTTTAAATTGTTCATTTAAGTTCATGAACGAGTTATAATTTTCCCATTGTAGAAATAATTTAAATCAAACATATCAAGAAAATGTGGTGTTATAATTTTCTAAAAATAAAATACATTAGGATACTTATAAACTATGAAACAATTGTAGGAATATAGATTTAAACAATTTTACTTTTGTAAAAGCTCTCAGTCTTTGTTATAGCTACAGTTCTAAATTAGTTGTCTTACATTAAGTTTGAAGAGAGCATTAAATTATTCAAGATTATCATTTCATAACCAAATCTTAGCGTAGGCCTACCTGTAAAATGTTAACACCTACGTAGTCATTTAATGACAGATTTATCAAGTCACTCTCAGTAGCCTACACACTTGCCAACATTTGCATAAACATTGCATTTAATCACCTTGCCTTGTAGAGGGGGTTGCATGGAAGACATCCTCGCAAGCTTGGTGGGTATGTAAGATAGCTTTAAATGAAGTTTCCCTTAGTTACTGCTTGTAAATCTATAGATTTATAAATAATTTTTTAAAAAATATTTTTTAACATGACAAATTGAATTAGGCCTAATAATGTTTATAGTTTAATTTAATAATATTTTAAATGTATTCAAATGTTTAGAAGAAAAAGAAAGCAGCAAAGACTACTAATAGTGATGAAAAAACTAAAGAAGAAAAGATGAAGAAAAAAGAAGAAGAAACCAAGAAACGAGTAGAAAGACAAACGGCACTCAAATTACAGAGGCAGTTGAAGCCAGGCGAATGCACAAAGGCTAGTTAATTCTGATGTTTTATAAAATACAGAAAAACCCCCGGTTAACCGAACTTGGATCAACCGATAACCGGGTTATCCAAAACGCCTTTGAAAATCCAAAAATTATAATAGCCCCTATTGTAGGCCTATAGGCTACGCTATTTAATTTAAAAAAATCTAAATTTTAGAAACTTTTTTACATCTTAAACACCTTTTAGACACTAGTAGCGACTAGTTAAAAAAAATGTGCCAATGTCAAACTTTGAATTCAGTGTTCTCAGAACTTGAAAAATGTTACATTTGATGTTCCTTTACTTTGATGTTCTAACTTATATGAATTCATTTTAGGTGGTTTAGCCTCCATAATAGGATATATTAATAGTATTAACGTACCTTTATTGAAAAGACATCAACTTCTATTCCTTTTTCTGTCTTTCATTCAAAGAAGACCGGTTTCGATCTATTAACTTTCAGATCATTATCAAATCAAATATTACGCTAGTTCAGTTCATTGGAACTTTGTTCAAATAAACACATACTGGTAGCACATTTAACACCAACACAATCACGAAACATTTATTAAAAAAACTTGAAACACAGAATTATTGTCATGAATCGTTTATGTTCGTATAGACATGTCCACAATCTATAAGTACATGAACGATTCGTGACAATAATTCCATATTTCAAATTTTTTTAATAAATGTTTCATGATTGTATTAAATAATGTGCTATGTGTTTATTTTAACGAAGTTCCAATGAACTGAACTAGTGTTATATTTGATTTGATAATGATCTGAAAGTTAATAGATCGAAATCGGTCATCTGAGAATGAAAAACAGAAAAAAGGAATAATTTGATATCTTTTCAATAAAGGTATGTTATTCTAACTTATAGTCTTTAGTCACAGTAAGTTTCAAATTTGTAAACATATTATAGGCCTAACATTTCCGACATTTAGTTATTTGTTTTTTCGTTCGTTCTTGTTCAATATATTGTCTAACCACAATCTCCATATTATAAAATTTAAATTTGACCCTGTAATTCTAAAGAATTACTATCGGTAAAACATTTAATAGGCTATTCTAATTTACGCAGACAATATTACAGGAATACTTATGTTTATACATTTCTTGTACTAATGACTGTAGCTATTTGATGAAATTCTATTGTAATAAAATAACACTTTTTTGTACTTTACAAACTTTAAAAATTATTCTGAGTGATGGGCCTTATTGATTTACTTTTTGTCTCACAGTATATGAAGGTTGTTTTGGATACAGCTTTATTGGCTTGTCCTTTTGGGGGTGAATTACTAACATCTGTCCAGAATATGGACTGTGAACATCAATTAAGTACTCAAGATATACCCTTTACAATTACTTGGATAAGGCAGCTTGTAAGTATAAAAATTATAATAATAACGTAATAATTTATTCTGTACTTTTGTCATGTTCTTTATTGCTTTTATATTTAAATCTTGATATTGATTTTACAGACTATGGTAACATATTTTTTCTATTCTGTATCTTTTAACAGCTGCAGAATTTGAATTTATTTACCTAAACATATTTTGAAACTTCTTTTTTTTTAAATTATAATGTTTTACAGCATTATGATTGCAATAGGATTGTTGTCTGTGTAGGCCTACTGTATTTTTTATCGGCCGCTGAGTTAACTTCAGGATTAAAAAAAAAAATTTGTTTAATGAATCTTAAGGATTTAAAAAAAAAAAATTGTTTAATGAATCTTAATGTACCTCAGGGTGTTTATCAGTATACTTCCCTACACAGCCTCTCGTTCTTTTCTAAAGTTATTATCAGAGAATCGTTTATGCTCGTTTACCCTAGTTTGTTATTGCTGTTTAAAGGAACTATGGAGTGATCTGACACAGTGGAGGTATAGAATTCAACTGGATATAGAATAGAGCTGGTTTAAATATAATACCAACTAAACGAAAATAATGTGTTTTTTTCCAATGGCTGATTCTTGTATCATTCCATTAGTCTTTAAGTATTAAGAAATTAATAGGAAAAAATAAATGGAATAGTGTGTTGTGTTCTTAATAAAAAAAAGAACAAAAAACATTAGGTCAGCTAGGAAGAATGCAGTGATATATTAAGAAAAATAAAAGGTTTACAATGTAAAGTTAAACCAATTAAAATAATGAAGTATTAATTTAAATGAAGTTTAACTGTGATTAATAAAACTACCGTGTAGATAATTCCCCATGAATTAGCTGAATTAGGAATATCCTATAGCAGTAATAGCAAATAGAACCAGTCGGCACAAAGTGATAAGCTCGACTCTGAAGGTATGACCACGAGTGTACAGCAGTACTGGAGGCGGCGACGATATGGGGGTGAACCACTGTAGATATAGGAAAACATTTTATTAATTGGTATTTTATGTTAGTTTTTATTACAATTAACCAATATTGTCTCTGCTAAGGGTAGAACGTACAAAGGAACTGATCAATTAATGTGTTTTTGATTTTTGTACTAAGCTTCTGGCATGAGACATCTCCGTCATGGAACATTTCTTCCTGGAATAATATAATATTAAAAGTACAATAGGCCTAGAATATTTTATAATATGTAAAAGTTGCATTATAGAGCTTAGATATTGTCATGAAATAATTTGTGCTGACTAAAGACAATCAGATCAAAATTTATCAGATCTGATTCTATATATTTATAGGCTACCTATGTGGATATTTTTTATAAAATAGTTACCATTTTCTTTTATTGTGAAGCCAGATTCAAATCCTGTAGAAGAAGCACAGATGATTCTTGTGTGGCAATGGGAACAGTTTGTACAATCTGTGAGAAACCGTACACTTTGTGATGACGTTAAGAACATCCAGCAAAAGATGCCTGAGAAGGTCATAACATTAGTTGTCTTTTCCATTGACGGATATTTCAGGTAAATAGGAAAATTTGGTTTAATTATTTTCCTTGCCCAAATAGAAAACACAAACCTTAATATGGGTGATTTTTTCAGCTATTTAAAGAATAAAAGAAGAAAAAGTCAAACCAGTAAGGGGCGCAAGGACAAAACAACAGATACTTTAAGGACGGTTACAAGGTAAACAATAATCTATTTTAATTATACATTAGAGTCCTGTTAATCTGGCTATAAAGACCAGAGTCTGTCCGTATCACTGAATGTTTGGATTAAACAAAATTGTCTTAAAAATGTGCTTGTAATACAAGCTTTAGATGGGTTAAACTATAATATATTGTTTTTTCATAAATTCAACATTTTAGCAGATTTCAATAGAAAAGATGAGCTATTGCAGTGACCCTTATGGTGAGACCAAGGTCGGGAGTAGTAAATGATCATCGATCATGGTCCCCAGAACACATTTTGTAGTGTCATTAAAATAATTTTTACACGTGTTTGCACTCAAGTGGCCTCATTTTAAGCCCGATTTTGTCCAAATTTGGTACACATGTTGGTTGTCTATATCGCTCAGACGAGTTCGTTAGCCTAAAAAATCCAACAACCGCAAGCAGGTTTTTTTGCCCAAAGTAACTATTTTTTTAGATTTTCATACTAGGATAAATTTTTTTGAGTTTTATGTAAGAACATAAATGTAGGAAGTTATTATGCTCATTTGTTTATTGTTACATGACCTTATAGCTCGCTTGATTCCTCCAAAATCGATCAATATGTAAAATAACATATAAATACCCGATTCAAATCCACGTCGGGGCATCTTCTGATCTGAGGCCGACGGCCGAGTTTGTACGCTGCGAGCAAAGTGCAGTAGTCTATAACCCGAGGCTAAAGAGCAAACTTTCAAACCGACTTTTTCCGCTGCGAGTGGAACGAAGGAGCCCATGAGTCGAAGGTGGAGGCTTAGGTGCAAACGAATTCTACTAATATAGTTCGTACATATAGGCAGCTTATTCACCACCTTCATGAGTAGATCAATTTCCCAAATAGTTGGTTGAAACCCCTAAAACTTATAAACTTAATATTGTGTAACACTAACGTCCATGTCACAGAGAAAATAATAAAATAAGAAATAAATCAGCTGTTTCCTATAATGACTAAAGATACAGAGGTTTGGTCTAAATGAATAATGACGCAATACATAAATAATATTAACCATTTATAATTTTTATATATACATTTCTAAATGACGCAAAGTAGTTACAGTAGAATCATTTTTTTATATCAACAAATAATAAAACATAAAAGCAGACTGTAAAAGTAGGTAGTATAAAAGCAGACTTAAAAAACATATTAATATATGAGCGTGTGTAAAAGGTGAAAATTGTACAGAAACTTTATTTCAACGAGTGGTGCGTTATAAGCGAACAATATGAAGCGGTATTTGAAATTATAAACAGTTCGATAAATAAATAAAAAAAGAATATAATAACAGGACATAGCACAATTTAATATGTATCGAGAACTTAATATGATAGTATATACAGTGATCATGGAAGCAATTAGAAGAGAGAGAGGGGATCAATCTGTGTATGTGAAAGAACACAGATATCAAAAGATACGAAACGCAGCAGAACGTACTAATAGCGGTGGAACGAAGCAGAACGTACTGGTAGCACTGGAACGAAACAGAACGTAGAGAAGCAAGCAGGGACTTCTATCAAGATGGCGATATAGTTAGTGCGAGTTGCACAAAGTCGGGGAATAAAAGTGTAAGAAAATGTAGTTTTTTCTTATAACAGGGTGACAAATTTAGTTCCAAAGTAAAACAAATGTGTCTTCGAGTTGGTGTAGTTATCAGAAATTGAATGGATCAAATAAACTAAGTGTTTTTCAACACATAACTTTTTTCACGTGCTTTGGCGGGATGATGCAAGATAGGCTTCAGAGGTGAATTGTGTAATCGACGAAAAAATCCTAGGTAAAGAACAGTGCGACGAACATAATAAGTGAAACTGTAAGTAATAATGGCCATAGGACATATTTTTAGTCTGCAAATATAAAATTTTTCATTTTATTAAAAAACTAACTTCTTTTAACTTCTATTGCGTCATCACTTAGGATATGGTTCATGAAACTTTGTACAACTGTAAATAATTTCTTGACTTGTTTGTATATATGTATCACTATGTTTATGTTTCTTAATTGCTGTAAATATCCATTTTTAATCATGTTTGAGTAAATAATTGTTGTCTTGCTGCAATGCCTTGAATTTCTTTATATAGCCACGAATGTCCGTTTAGACATTACTTTGATAGCCAGGTATTCACCCCTAAGAAAATAGAATTAATTAACAAGTATTTTTCAGTGATTAGTAATTACAAGTAAATATATGCAAACAGAGCATAAGTGAGGTTATATGTGGATTATCGCAAATTATCATGATTGTTATTTTTTTTTATTAAGATTATGGGAGTCAAGTGAAGGTGATTTTTAAGGTTTTAAGAGTAAGGTGAGTTGAAGTAAGGTGAAAAATATAATATTGTTCTACGTTGAAGTTGGGAGAAAGATGTTATGGAGAGTTTAGGTGGGTGATGATTTATTATTATTGAAGTAAGGCAATAGGCCTAGGAGGTACATAAGTGATTTTAAGTATTACATGAGCGACGATTTTTGTTTTTAAGGTGAATAGGTAAAGGAGGTGATGAAGAGATATTAATAATTATTAGATAATCCACATATAGCGTTTTTATTTTTGATTTAAAACATATTTTTTTTTAATTTTTGAACTTTTTACCGAACCCCATTTTTTTTAACACACAGTATAATTTATATTATATTTATATTTTTTGTAACCTTCCGTTACAATTGGAAATTCGATCAACTCACTTCAGCGGTTCAGCTGTGTGGTCAAATTATTTATTACTTTATTTTAGTTTTAACACTACTGTATACTTAGTTTATTATTTCTACTTAGGTTTTGCCTACCTGAGGGATGTATGCTGCTTGCTGTTTCTATAAAAAATTTTGTTCTTCTGTTCCTTAGTCTCTTAAGTCTATGTCGCTTAAAATTTGCTCCTCGAAATAAACCTCTAATATTTTATAAGTAACAACTAGTTTGAAAATACAGTATAGTTAAGTTATTTGATTTGAACATTGTACGTTTACAGAGGGGAGATGGAATTAGCACTTACAGAGTTACAAATACAAATAAATTGCAGCCATAGATTGATAAACAAAGGTGCAGAATTAGGCCTCTTGGTTTGTCAGTTCACTAAATCCATCGCTGAAACTCCTTTCAAGTAAGTAATTTTGCAATCGTAACCTATATTTGTAGCAACTAATTTTAGCAGTTGTTTTAAAGGTTAGAAAATAATGGTTGGATTATATTTTGGAAAGTTCAATGAATTATAATACTATATTAATACAATCAGTTGCCATATTGAATTTAGGCATTGCTAGATACATTCATAGAAATATTAGAAATACTAATATTTAGCAATAATTATTAACCTCTACTGTTTGAAATGTTTTGGTTTAAAAGTAGCTTAGTGATAGTAGGGGGATTCATGCAACCTGTGTTAAATATTGTAAGTGCGGTAAAATCGAGAAAATCGTTTGACAGAAGTGTGCTATTTAGAGTCGATAACACACTCGACTTTACATGGTCTGGGGTCCTGTAAACCAGTGGTAACGTCGTAAAACTCTTGGGGAAGGTAATTTGAGGTTTTCAGCTTGAATCAACAAAACAGGTTGTTTGTTATAATTTTGTGTTTTTCTTGTTCTTGTTTTATTTGAGATGGAAAATAATAATAATAATTTCTAATCCAAGAAAAGAATTCGGAAGGAACCGGGGAAACGATGGAGCAAAGAAAATAAACATTTTCTCCTATCTTTAATTTCCGGGAATCCGACGAAGTTAGAGATAATTTTCTTTCTTTTTTTACTTTCTTGTTGACCCTCTACCTGGCAGTTGAATATTTCTATACTGGCAGGCACATTTTTACTACTAGAACACATTTTCATCTAAAAACCTATCTAAACCATTTTAGTAAAGTACATTTATACATTTTCGTGTTCAGAAAAGTGCAGAGAACATTTCCGTGTATTTGATTTTGTTTTTTTGTTTGCACAAATATGTTAGCAAAAAGGAACCAAAAAGAGACCTAATCTTGTTATAAATATAAAAAAATGTAATATATACATTATTTAGTAAGTAGGGAATAAAATCTCTTTTACAAACTAAAGAATATGGTTAAGAGGCATATTCTAAACTTTAGTGGTTTAGCCTAGATCAGGAAAACACAAAATATGTTTCCAAAAAATGCAGAAAATGAGGCCTAATTTTATCTAAAATATAATTCACAAATTATAAAGTGCGTACGGTATTACAGTTTCAGTCTAAAGAACTGTAAAAAGAGGGATGTAATCAAAATAATGTAATAAACTATATACCAAATCAATCTTTAGAATGTTCCGAGTACAGTAATACATAAAAATATAACAAGTAATTCTTATTTTCTAAAAAGAACCCATATGAATGAACCCATTTCATATTAATTATTATGCCAGTAATAAATTACTCAGGTATAATATTCTTCAATTTATTACTTTTCGGGTAGTAGGGCCTACAGTAATTTCTGGAACCTCGGAGGGGACAAGTCTGCAGCGCATCCTGGACATATTTTTATTGTTTACAAAATACATATAAAATATATCGATTAATTATCGAAATGGTGTTTTTATTTACAATCAAATTTAACAATTAAATGAGGGAGGAGGACTTTCAATTTCTACTTGTCTTTGGTGTGTCAATTAAAAGTTATTTATTTGATCAAGCACACAAACTCACAAAACCTTAACCTTACTTTAGCAAATAACACTTTAACACATTTGCACAAGAGGTCCTTCATTCAAAATTCAAATAGCAATTTACAATTTTAACACATTAAGCATTTACAACAGGTTGCATGAATCCCCCTAGTATTATTTTTGTAAGCATTGTACTTTTATAGGATACAATTTGAATCATTTTTAGAACTTTTTAACTTATTGTTGCATTTCTACTTGTTTGTAAATATTTCAGTTGTAGTATGTAAATACAAAGTGATATGTAACCCTTTGCACTCGGATGACCTGTAATGCTGGCCATACACTATTCTCAGTCAGTTCTGAATATTTACCGAATTAGACATCCCCAAAGCTCAGATGGCCAGCCTGACTGGCCGCTTACGTTACTGTTTCAGCTCTGCCGCCAATTTGACCGTGCGGCGTCAACAGCTCTGAATTATTTTTCACTACAATCTGAAATGTTGTTAGTGGGTATTTAGTTATTGTTTAACAAAATCATGGGTTTTTAATAACTCTTTTATTTTGCCATACAAAAAAGTATATATATTATATTGTTATTGGTGAGTTTTTGGTTTACCTGTAAATATATAGTTATAGGATATTAAATGAATAAAATAAACCATTGTATACAACTCATCTAACAACATTTCTTGGTAATTTAAAATAAAACAAAATCAAGTACTTGTTAACAAAAATCACTTAAAAGGAATAATAGGTTAATTAACTTTTGTTCTAATAAATTACTTCAAACTTTAAAAGCAATAGCAATAGACCACCGCAACGTAAAACTAAACTGCTGGTAAGGTCATAATGCAATGAATATTGCTACATTTTGATACAACAAAGACCAGAGAAAAAGCGGGAATTAATTAGTTTAAGATTTGGACACAAGGATTCAGCACAATCCAGACAAAATAAAACTACTAAAAATAAATTAATGCTGATCATTTGTGGGTCCAGTCCTACTGGCCATCCGGGCGTTCGAGGGATTTTCACTTGTCCACTGGCCATCTGATCTGAGAGGAACGTAACTTGCACCAACCATTCCTACTTGACAAAGAAATGGCCGTGGCCAGCACTACTGGGCATCCGATCCCAGAGGACTTATATTAAAAATCTTAACAGAGTGCTAAGGGTTAAGTACGCCTATAAAAACGGCTTTTACTACATAATCGAAGAGGTATTTTGAGTCAGAATGACTGTACTTCTATATACAGTAGAACTTGGATAATTCGAACGTTTTTAATTCGAAATCGCCGTTAATTCGAAGTTTTGGGTCGGTCCCTTGAACTTTATATAATATCAATAAAAAAAAATGATGGATAATTCGAAGTCAACTTCTATAATTCGAAGTTTTTTTATGCACAATAAAGTAAAATCGTGTGCTGTGAAAGGGATCGCTAAATAAACAGGTTACTGTGCGGCGACAGAGGGGGAGGAAATAGTCTAGACGCTATTGTTTGTACGCGCTACGAATTCCGAGAATTGTCCCTTCCGAGAATTCTTAGGTACTGTAGGGTGTACATTTGTCTATCGTATGCTTTTTTCAGTCTCAGTCTGTTGTTACAGTAGTGCGCCTCTTGCTAGTTAGTCATTTGTGTTTTGAAAGTGATTGTTCGAGTGATCACAATGTCTTTAAGTAAACAACGCGTTCAATACAAGACATTAACTTTTTGTGAAAAAGTTGCAGTTATTCGTGAGGTGGAGAAAGGTCTCAAGAAGAAAATATGTGACATTGCTAAGGAGTATGGGATAGCACCCACTACAGTGTCTACTTTTTTAAAAAATAAGGAAAAAATATTAAGCAGTGCTTTGAGTGGAAATGGAAAGGATCGTAAAAGAGCCAGAGAACCAGATCACCCTGAAGTGGATGAATGTATGCTGAAGTGGTTTAAACAAGCTCGGGACAAAAACATTCCATTATCTGGGCCCCTTGTTCGAACGAAAGCAGAAGAGTTTGCTACAGGTTTGGGGAAAAGTGGTTTTAAGGCGAGCACCGGTTGGTTGGACGGATTTAAGGAAAGGAACAACATTACCTTTAAGTCTGTGTGCGGTGAAAGTGCTAGTGTTAATCAAGAAGCTGCAAATGTTTGGAAAGACGATGTTATGAAAATGATCGAAGAAACCCCGGCAAAAGACATTTTTAACGTAGACGAAACGGGTTTGTTTTTTAAATGTACCGCGGACAAAACTTTGACTTTTAAAGGAGATCGCTGCAGTGGAGGGAAAAACAGTAAAGAAAGACTAACTTTGTTGGTCGGAGCCAATATGGATGGTACCGAAAAGTTGCCTTTACTAATGATAGGCAAATCCGCAAATCCAAGATGTTTTAAAAACATAAAATCTAAACCACTCGAATACAAATTGAAACAAAAAAGCTTGGATGACAGCAGAGCTGTTCAAAGATTGGCTGTTAAATCTCACAAAATCTTTCGTAAACAGAACAGAATAATAATCTTGTTTATTGACAATTGTACTGCACATAAATCTATCCCACTTATGAACAACATTAAGGTTATTTTTTTCCCGCCAAATATGACTTCTGTTGTACAGCCAATGGATGAAGGCATTATAAAAATTTTTAAGCATTTTTACCGACGGCTTATTGTACAAACGCTGTTAACAGATTCATTGGACAACAAAAATTTAAAGATCGACATTCTTCAAGCAGCAAGAATGTGCCACAATGCATGGTCACAAGTTACCAAAACAACGATAGCAAATTGTTTTAAAAAAGCTGGGTTTATTAAAAAATCTGACCAGCATCCAATTGAGCTTTTAGAAGAAGATGTTCGCCCTCTACCTGTCGGATGGGAAGAAAATACGCACGTCACCTTTGAGGAGTACGTTAGTTTAGACGAACAAGTAGAAGTGTGTGGAGAACTTTCTGATCAGGACATTTTAGCAGAAGTGAAAAACAAAAATTGTGCCGAATTGTCGGATTTAGAAGATGTTGAAGCTGAAGTTGAACAGTCCTCAATCCCGACTACGTCTGAAGCCGTTCAGCAATTGCGTGAATTTCGGCGGTATATTGAACGACAAACAAATGTAAGTGAAGCTGTTTTTCATTCACTTAACGTTCTTGAGGATTTTGCAAATCTAAAAAGAATTAATTCTAAAAGACAATCGAACATTTCACAATATTTTTTAAACTTTAATTTAGTGTATAAATGTACATATTCATACTGTTTAAAGATTTTCTTGTGGTTATGTACGGGAATACTTATTATTATTATTATTATTATTCATTGATTACCATTAAATTTTTTTGTACTAAAATTAAATATATTTTTACTATTTTACTTAAATATTTTTAAAACATTATTAAACTTACTGCATATAATAAAATAGCATCATTTACTTTTGATTTGTGAAAATAAAACTTATACTATAATAACCATGTGCATGCAAGTTAGTTTTTATTTCAAGCATTTTGAGCTGACCTAAAACTTGAAAAAAATTTAACTTTTATAATTCGAATTTTTGGATAGTTCGAATTTTTCCATTGGTCCCTTCAGGTTCGAATTATCCAAGTTCTACTGTAGTTTAAAAAAAATCCGCGTTATGGTTTTAAATTTTGTCTGCCATCTTGGATCAGTCATACTAAATCGAACTTACCTCTTTTTTAAAATAGAAACATGTACATATGACACATGATTCCAATGCTGAATTTTGAAAAGTCATGGTGTTAACCGTTCTTTTGTTGATTCCTACATTTTCGAGTTATTAGCATTCAAAGTTGGACAGAAAAATCGTGTTAACAATAAAACAAGGTAAAACGTGTCACATGAACAGTTTGATGTAATTTTTCATAATATTGTATCCATTATAATTATAAAAAAAAACTTTAAAGTAATTTTGTTACATTTTGTATAGGAAAGGGAAACAGAAGAGAGAACAAGACAGTTTAGACTGGTTTGCTTTGGGAGATTCTCGGAATTGTGTACGAATTGATAAAGAAGGCAATGGACTTTTGAGGCTGTGGCAACAACAACTTTGTCAGTTTAATTTAGCTGGCATTGACACTGCTCAAGCAATTGCGGCAGTTTATCAATCTCCTCAAGTTTTAATACAAGTAAGTTATTTTAAACCCCCGACGCAAACTGATCTGACGCACAGATGCCAGATGAACCGATTTTGATTTACTTTTTATTATCAAACTATCACTTGTATTTATATCTTGAATGTGAAACACTGATTAGAATAAGGGAGGAATGTAAAATTAAGAAACATTAATTCCAAACCAATACACATAGTCATTACACAATACACATTATTTCCTGACTGTCAAGTGGAATAACTATTGAAAGTATCAAGTATCAACCCTTCCCATGCTGAGCCTTTTATAGTCATTTTTGAGCAAATGTTCATTTTATGTAAAATTAAAAATATTTGTTTTCTTAAAGTTTATTTTTTTCATTATTAAATAGTATTTGTAAAGGGTAAAAAAGAATTAAACATTAGGTTTTTTAAAGATTTATTTAATATAACACTAACAAAATTGCTGAACTTGAATTTAACTAAATCTAATAAAAAAACGATAAAACACAAGATTTCTGTGTGGAATAAATACAATAATGAAAAAAATAAAGTATTATGTGTAAACATTTTACTAATATGAATTAACATTTGCCTAATAATTTAGAATGGAATGGTATTCTTCAAAACACACATCACACATCCGTTTGGCGAGCAGGTTTTGTTAAATAATACCCTAAACATGCATAAAGCTAACTCAAAAGTACCAAGTATATTATCACTGAAAACGAAATAAAATAATAAGAACAATAAAACAAACTTTAAAAATATCACATTACTCAGTGAGAGGTTAAAAGTTAAAACTGAACAAAATTATTGGACAAAACTCAGCTCTTAGTGCGGCAGATTTATTCGTCTATAGCGCTGTAGCGATGCCAGTTAGTGTCCAGGTACAAAAAAAAAAAAAAAAAAAAAAAACACATGTCATCATTGCAGACAGCTGTTTCAAGTTAGAAGTATGAAATCTTCAGAAAACATTAAAAGTGACTTCATCTGCCATCTAGTAAAAGTTTTGTGAACTAAATTTATTCCTGTGACTTTAAATGGGTCTTTGTGGATATAATCGTCTATTGCGTTTTGAGCTTGTTTCACTTGGCGGATATATTTGTTTACCTCGCGGGAAGGGTTAAACAAAGGATAACTATAAATTCGTGCGTGTTAGTTTGACGAGCTCAACACCTATAGAAACAAAGTCTACGCAATAATTAATTAGCATGACTAATTCATTTAGTTGGACATAGCTATCCTTTTTTTTTGATAATTTGACTGTTTTTTTTTTTTTGGGTAGAGGTGTGATAAGCCTCCTCACCACTGCGACCTTTAAGATCTATTGTGGTATACATCCCCTTCTAGTGATCATCCCAGATCCCCTTCAGGTCTCTTACGAAACCAATAAGGGTCCCGGGATCAACACCACGGACCTCTTCCGGGCTAACAAAAGCATTTCCAAGAGCCGTAAATCTTCTCCGTGCGAGAGCCTCGCACTCGCACAGCAGGTGTTGAGCCAATTCAGTTCCGAGGGAGCAGAATCGACAAGAGTCTTCCGAGACCAGCCCCATTTTTTTGAGGTGGTATTTGGCCGGGCAATGACCAGTGAGAATTCCCACAATCCGTCTAAGGTTATTCCTACCCAATAATAAAAGCTTCTGTGCTTTTGACTTAGAGAGACAGATAAACTTTTTTGCCTGCCTAAGCCCAGGAGCATTGTTCCAATGTGTGGACCATGTCTTCTCCGTCCAGACTTCAACAACATTTCTCAGATGGCTTTTAGGCCTCCCACAGAAAGGTTCTGGACCAATGAAGGGCTTTTTAGCTCCCACTCTAGCAAGTCTATCTGCTGCCTCATTGCCCTTAATACCTACATGACCAGGCACCCATTTAAGAGTAACTTCATTGAGTCTAGCCATGTCATTCACTACTTTAAAACAGTCCCAAACCAGCCTTGATTCAAAGGCAAATGATTCAAGTGCCTTCAAGGCTGCTTGGCTATCAGAAAGGATGTCAATCCTAGCTCCCTTAATCCCTCTTTTTAGGATTTCACGTAATTTGACTGTTATTCGATTCGTTACAAATTTTAACAGGCTATAAAAATGTACTGGTTTTTCTCATGTAAAATTTTTAAATGGCCGCCATCTTGAAACTAATTTTTGCGTTAAACTGATTATTTTACATTGCTCGCTTTGCTCACCAACCCTGGCAGCAACCCATGGCAGAGCAATGCAAACATCATTTACTCGGATATTTTCACAGACATGACGACTGAGCAGTGACCTATACATAGCTAATGTAAGACAGAGATCGAAATAGACACGATCAACCCCAATAATTTGAATTGCGGCATGAGTTGTAATTTCACCGTTAATATTTAAATAATCAACATTTTAAACAAATTTTGATATTACCAACTAAAGGAAACAATATAATATTATGTAACACCAGATGTTTGACTTATAATACAGTAAGCCTTTTGTTTGCTTTTACCTAATCTAAAAAACCTGTCAGTTGTGAAGAATAATTACCAGATTTTAAATTTGCCAAATGGTTGCAAATAAACGTGTTTTGGTTCATTGTAGGTCTACCTAAAATGATATTAAGTTTTTGATAGAAATCAGCTGTTTTATTTATAATATGTAACAACAGATGTTTGAAATGATTTACAGTACTATAATAGTACAAAATCACAAACATATCAAACATAAAATAAAAGTAGTCTACCAAGAACCTAACCTTTTTGAAACGACATTCTTAACTTAATAGGATAGCCTACCCTATGATGTAATAGAAAATGCACATAGCTATAGAAATTTCAAAAGTCAAACAGATGTAATGTTAATACTGTACCTAGATGTTAAATTCAATACAAACAATGTATATTTGTAAACTAGATAAGTAATTCAAAACCAACCTACTGTAAAAGCAGTTGTAGCCTAACCGAATGTAACCTCCAAAACAAAGCAATGCATAGCGAAATATGATTTCGCAACAGAAAGCACCTCAACACATCCACATATTTATTTATCAATCAAAACAATTCAAAATTCCATTTGTAAATATCGAATACACTGCCAAAGCCGATTGTGAATTAAAAATGATTTACTAGCTTGAGCCGCTAATCACGTAAGCAAATACATTAGAATAAACGTTTAGCGTATGTAAATTAAACTGTAAGCTCTGAATGATTGTAATTCATATTATTATTTAAGTATCCATTGGACCATGATGTATGCTAGGTTACAAACATTAAAAAAGATAGTAAGGAACAGCTGTGTAAATGTAGACCAACTAACAACAAAGTCAGCTTATTGTGTCGCGGTAAAATCCTTTACGATAGATAATATTTTATTTAAAAATTACAACAGTAGAACCAGAACGCATTTGTAATGCAAAAATAATTACCAAAACTTGAAAAACAAACTAATGGAAATACGATAATAAACGCACTAGATTTATCACGCCAAGCAAGACGACAAGCAATTTGCGAGCAAACGAAGACCTACTCCGATGACGTCATTAATGTATTCGTCCGCCGACGGCCAATGGAAAGTGAAAACAAATACAAGAGATTCCACGGAGGGATGTGAACCCCGTCGTTCCGATAGCGTCATGAAGCCAAAAACAGCGTCCTTTTTTAAAAAAGAGTTGTACAGTAGCCATTGAAGAGTGAAGGTGTTTTATAAAACAGTGCTAAAATTTGTTTAAGTTTAATGGGATAAAAGTAAAAAACAGTGACATAATTCCAATAGAGACTGGTATACTCTATATTAATTACCTAAAATATAAACAATTTAAACTTGGAAATGAAGAATAGGACTTAAATAGTATAAAATTAAAACCTTCCAAAAGTACTTTCAATAACCAAACACAAAACTAACCATTCCAATATTTTATGAACTATACTGAAGTGATACAAATGCGTGCAATAAAACTAAGGAGGTATGTTCAGTGCCAGCAGAGTGCCTGCCCCGAGATACATTAAAATTCAATTAAATTAACAAAAATATACATTTTTAATATATTCAAATTTTACCTATGAATGAGCTAAGCCAAGGGTAATTACAAACTTTATCAAGGCAAACCCAAGAATAAAATTAACATAAATTGTAATCTTGATACTATAAATTCTAATAAATATGTTTATGATGATGTTGACCTTAAACTTGTGTATTTAAATAATTTATTTCTATGTTTATATACTATCTGATAACAAGTAAGAATAGCTTCAATTATATCATAATTTCGGCTTCCACAAAGTGCGCTTTGTAAGAAATTTGAATAGTATCTTATAATTTTGATGCCCAACTTTGGGTTATTTACATAAGAGTGATAGTTATATTATAATTTTGGCACCACTACATGTGGGCATTTATTTTCAAGAGATATTCATATAAAAATCTTATAATTTTGGCATCGCAACGTGGGCTTTTTAAGAAATTATAAATTTATATTATAGTACAGCAAGCACTTTTTGTTGATTTTTGTTTGTGTTTGCTTTTAGTTTGTTAATCTACCCTAAAAAAAGCTGTTAGTTGTGAAGAATAACAAACTGATTTATAAGATATATAATAAAACTAGTTTACTCGGCAATGCTTCCCCATCGCTTGATTTAGTTTAAAGGGTAGTTATCCTTTTGACTTTTAAGGGTAGTTATGGCATTTCATCCCTTTGATTAAGTAATCAAATTGCAAATACTTTTTAATGTTCCTTAAAAATAGTATTATAAAATGTGAACTTTGTAGCTGGTAAGAAGTTAGTTTAATTTATATTTATTGTATACGGGTAGTAACCCCATTTCAACCCCTTAGACTGTAATAATTGTAACGTATAAACACTCCTGGCAATGATTTGGAAAAATGTGATATTTTTAGTAAAATTGGTTGAATAGTTTTTGAGTCTATAGAGATTAAAGAAACAAACATTCATTTTTAAATATAGAGGTAATTTTTAACTGTGAAATTCATGAAAAATAAACGGTACCAGGAACTGGCACATACTTTCTCACTAACATATTTAAATTATTACACAGATTCACTGTGACTTCCTAATTGTAGATGGGTTAGGAGAGGTGATATTAAAGTAGGGGATTAACTAATAAATATTATTATTATTAGCTATAGAGAAAATTATTTGATCGTTTTTGAACAAATTTGCACAAAACACGTCTATTTTTCCTGTATAGATGCACAAAAAAGGTTTTAAATTTTTTTGAAAAACAACCCCCTTTTTGGCCAAAAACCACCAAAAATCAGTTATTATTATTATTATTATTATTAGCTAAGCAAGAATTTTTAGAAAGATACGGTTTCTTGCATTTGGTAAGGTACATTAAGGGCTACAAATAAGCCAAATTTGATCAAAATCATTAGAGCTGTTTTTTTATAAAAAAATAATAACCGAATTTTTTTGGGTTTTTTGGCCAAAAAGAGGATTGTTTTTCAAAATTTTCCAAACCCCTTTTCGTGCATCTATATAGGCCTAATTGAAATGTTTGGTGCAAATTTGTTCGAAATCGATCGAATAGTTTTCGCTCTAGCTTTGTATACAGACATACATTTTGTAAAAACTACTTTTTGGACTCAGGGGGTCCCAAAACGGATATTTCCACAAAAATCTCAACATCGATTTTTTTGCGATCACTATACTTTCTCTATACTATGGTATAGTGAGAAAGTAAAATGCAAAATGAAAACATTATTTCATCACAAACTCTTTGGAACCACAATGTGTGCAGATTTACAGTATACAAACAAAATTGCCTACTTTATATTTTATTTTCTGAACTCCTTAAGAGTCATGGGTTTTCAGCTATTTCTGTACATATACTGAATGTGCCTCACTTCTAGGTTTGCGAATATTTTATTTTTGTAGCCCATGTATTACTGAAGTAGTGGTATTGTCGTTGAAACATATTTGAGAAAAATTACCTGTAATAATTTGAGTTCAAGTTTTATTCTATGCATGTTATGTCACAATCTACGGTCAATATCTTATCTTCTAAAGCGAGAGATAATTGTCTGTCTGCTAAATGGATCTGGAATCTCCGTCTAAGGATTTTTGATTTTTTGATTTTATATGGGGCTTTTGGCCACGAGAAATCGATTGGAAATGGTCACCAGTCTGGGAAAATTCGTTTTCTACGTCTTTTTATTAAATTAAAAAGTGAAATTTGTCCATTTTAAACAATACAAAGCACAGCTGATGCAAATGTTTTCAATGTCATTACAATAATCATCTGTTTTCTTTTAAACGAAGCACAGCTGATGCAAATGTTTTCAATGCCATTACAATAATCATCTGTTTTCTTTTAAACTGTATTTTATTAGAGGTAAGCCTAATGTTGTATCTATTTATATTTACCATGGCAACGAATACTTCTGCTAAATAAACATACCCTTTATTTAGTTGTTTAATGTTATAGGCCTAACCTAAACGATGTTCACGGAAATTTGCAATAATAGTTATTGACGTGAGCGAACTAGGCCCTAGGCCTAAATCGATATTGAAATATTAAACTTTAATTTAGGCCTGACTTATTTCTGAGGCATAGCGTTGAGATTATGGTTAATCCTTTAAACTGTATTTTTATTACAGGTAAGCCTAATGTTGTATATACCCTTTATTTAGTTGTTTAATGTTATAGGCCTAACCTCAAAACTCAATAATCCAATATTTATTATTGAAATCATAGCCCTGCTTATAATCGAGCTTTAGCTCGGTCTCCTGGTACTTTATTTCAATATGAAAGCAAGACACAATTCTGATAACTAGTTAAAACTCATGTTACAGGCCTATGACAAGTGTGAAACGCAAAAAGAAGGTGAACTTCTTCTACAGAACATACCGGTAAGTAAACGCAATTTAACTAATGCAATTAAAATGGGAATATCTTAAACAAAATGACAAAATATTTTTCACTATACTACACCGAAAACTGTTTTCTATACTTGATCATGGACAAATAAGTCTTCATTTTCCGTGCACTTTACAGAAAATTATCTGTGTACCAGCTGATCTTACAAATAAGAATAAACGTATCAGTTTTATGTAAACAACTGATTTTAACAATAACACATTTTATTTATCAGAGGTAAGTTCCAAAGTCAAAAGTAAGAGTAACATAGTGGTTTATGCATCTTTTGTGTCATAAAAATTTCCATATGATTTCAGTGATGAATATGATGAGAAGACAAGTATGAAATTGAATACAATCAATTTTGTCAGTGGAAAAATAACAGAAAAATAAAACAAGTTTTACAGTAATTATTTTTTGACATAAAAAGAGGTTATGATTAAAATTATGTTACTTTTTCGATGTAGTATAATGAAAAATATAGTTCGTAATTCGCCCAGAAAGTTTTTCCGTGCTTGCATGAACTATCATGCTCGTACGGAAAAACCCTATTTACTGGCTTTGTAACATAATATACTATTTCTGAGCTGCAGATTTAGTAATAATTGCGTATGCAAAAAACATTATTTTTTGAAGTGGTAACTGGAGGGTAAAATTTGTGTGGCAAACAAAACTGTAATTTATTGTCACGATCTCGCAAAGTTTAGATTTATTCAATTTATGTTATTCGTATCTGTATTGTTTATATTATTTATGAAGAACATTAGGCAAATTATTCCCATACTAAATATCAATTTTAAGATTTTCAAAAAAATTTGTAAAATATAATACAATATTTATTTTTGCTATTATTATTTTAAAGACTTCAACCACTGGACAATTATTCTTTTAATTATGTGCATGTGATACAAGGCGTACTCCACATTTAATTATAATTATGTTCTTAAAATTCTTTGTTACATAATATTTGTATGTTATAATTAGGTTAGGCGTTGCCAAGGACCACTCGCACCTGCACGTAGGATTGGTCCTGAACTCAGCAAAAAAATATATTTGTTTTTTAATAATGTAAATGGTGACTGTCCTTTGTCACAGGAATAATATTATTTATATTTTTTAATTATATTAAATAATAAAACAAACATTTTTCTAAAAGTGTTTTTCTATCCTTGATTAATTCATAGTAAACTATTTAATACTAAAAGTAATAGTAATTATTAAATTTAGGGTGAATGTAAGAATAGAAAGGTAGTTGGATGTTAAAAATAAACTGGAGGGAGCTTGCCTTTTGTAACGTTAGGGGTTTACTGCAGCTTTGCCAACGTCTAAAGCTGATTTTCCCTAAAAGACTCAAGGAAATTCCTCGGAACTTGTAAGCAGCTGTTCCTATTATTTACAACTATGGTTTAAGGGTTGGCGATAGTTCGACAGCACATCGATAACCGTCACTATCGGAAAGTCTATCAGTAGTCATTAACTATCGATGACATTGGTTTTGACAACAAGTAATTTAAAATAAGTAAATAATATAATTTAAGAAAACAGAATATAAAAAAAATAATTATGGAATAATTTGTTTTAAAAGCTTAAAAACTATCGCATATATTATTTCTCAAGACTATTTTTTTGTCGGTACGCTATAACTTCCTTAATACATCATCAAATTACATGAATGAGGCATCCTTTTAAAGCTTTCCTTAACCACTACACGGGAAAAATAGACAAAAAGCTTAAAATTCATGTTTTAATAACAAAAATTGATTTAAAAAACTTTTATATTATACTCTGTATGTTCCTAATGAAAGGCGCCATCTACTAACCATCTGTTTAACTAGCATGATAGCTGTTAGTTAGATTGTTTACACTGTAAGATTGTATAGGGGAACTTTTATTTATAAACCAATGTAAATAAATAAACTTAATTAACTGAATTAAATCAACGTGTTAAATCAGGTAAATGTAGACCTACTCCGAACTTGCGAAATATTCGCACGGGTCAGCTAGTTTAATATTTAAAAAGAAAATGTGGTAAATATTTACTTTCATTTAAATGGAGAAATATTTTTACATAATGCACTTGGAAAAACATCTAAAAATAATTCAATTTAATTAGAAAAGAGAAGGTTGTTAAACTTGGTTCATTAATGCCAACAAAACAAAATAAAGTACAAACACTTTAAACAAGATAAAGTACATGTGAGTATACTGGAATTTAACCGATTTTGAAGCTGGAACTCATCGATCAATTTACCAATTACTGAATTCATTGGTAAAATAATTCATTGTTTTGACCTTAATAAAAATAATTATAATATTAATTTTGTTTCATAATTTATCCCCCTTTCCCAACAATCATTCTGAACAGAGAGGACAGTGGCCTACTTTATTACTGTTATTTATAGACACATAACAAGCAAGGTTGCGAGTTACAAAAACAAAAAAATATATTATCTCTGTATCAAAACTTTATTTTCAAAAAGCTAAATTGCACGAACAAAAACTAAATCAGTTGATGAACACTACATTACTAGTGACTTAGGTTAGGTTGTATCACGCTAATAGCATCAATCACATTTTATTAGCATATACCTATACCCCAAGGCGTGTATACAACCTACAGCCAAAGAGCACAGGTTCTGCCTAAACTCTAGAGAGCATAGAGAGTAGAGTAGAGACAGTACTCAGCAGATCAGATAGTCTGTTCAAGTGCCTAGAGATTGAAAGTACACGTTGCTTCATCTTTTTCTCCTTATTTTCAACTGTTTGTGATTAAATGCTAAACTATAAATAAAAAAATAGTAAAAATTGGAAATTTTCAAAATTATATAAAATACCCGAAAAATTACGTGAAAAATGTTTAACCCTCAAAGTGGCAGACTGCAGTCTCTCGGGCGCAAATGCAACCCGCTCGAACTACAGTGACTAGATAGAGACAGTGTGGCCACATAAAAGCGGCCGCCATGTTTTTCCTAAAAGTAATGTTATCTGCCATAAAGTACAATGTAATTTATTTTCAAAATATTTATAAAATCTTTTGTTTTATTTCATAAAGGCCTCGTAAACAACTTTTTAAATGTTAAAAAGTAGTTAGAAAGCAGATAAGTTGTTTAAAATGAAATAACCTATAAAAAATAATGATTTAGCCTACTAAAACATTTTTTACTAGCCTATGCCGATAGTTGAGTAGCCTACTGGACGTTAATTACAAACTAATAAAGCTATATAAAAACAAGTTGCATTATTATTTTCTTTGTTCAATTCTAAGTTAAAAAAAACATTTTGCAGTTCAATTACATTATTTATGCGGTTTATTTGAATAAAAGTCAAGGTTTTGTATTATTTTCAAGGAAAAATTTTTCAATAATTTGTAGTTATCAGAAAAAGTATTTTACTGGTCATAATGAAATTTGTTTAGTTAAATTTAATTGTCAACTTATATAACAAATGCACCATAAATTTTAAACAACAATTTTGTTGCTTACAATTCCCCAGAGTTAAAGTTTTGCGGCAAGTTAATTATGAAATTTGTTTTTACTGATTTTAGGTTTCAATTCAGTTTGAAAAGCAAAATCTTAAAAATGATTTTCTTAACCCTCAAAGTGGCAGACTGCAGTTTTGACTGCAGTCTCTCAGGGGCAACGCAACCCGCTCGAACAATTGCGAGAATTTGCACAATCGATCATTATATCCACTTAAAATGATTTAATCGTAATAAAACCGGTACCGTTGGAAAGGTAATGAATTAAACTATAATTTTTGTATTTACAACTTTTTTGTAGAACACATATTTACATACGTAATCACTGTTTCAAAATTGTAGTACCTAAATCACCTATGATTCACGCGTCAATGAACGCCGTATACTGTCAAGACTTTGTCTCATTTTCAACGGTCTGTAATTCCTCACAGAAGTTATTTATGAAGAAGATCATTACAGCATTGAATTTAGCAGACGATTCTGTTTCAAACTGTGTCTTCAAATCACATGTTACTCTGAAAACAGCTGTTCTATAGGATATACGGTAAAAGCTTGTAATTGGTCATATATATTTGGCCAATACGCAAGCCTGTTTAGAATCGATTCTTACAGTCTTATTCGATATATACCTAAAATGTACAATATATGGTTATAAACAGAAATCTTCACAGTTTTTATCTATGTAAAATTCTATACATTTAGATCTCATAGGTTGGTATAACAAAGCTTTACAAATGAACACAATTCATCGAACGCCAGCCGTCTAGTTGACTTCATTTGTTGACATTTGTTTTGTGTTATTTTATGGTTATTACAGTTTATAAAATAGTGTTATATTGTGTTTTAGTTATAAATAAATAAGTGTAGATTGTGTTTGAGTGAAATTAGGCTTATAACGGTGTTGTAATAAAACGGTAAGTTTATAAATAACATAGGCTATAGAAATAAGTTTTAGGTTAAAATGCCGATTTGAGGTTTTTGAATTTTCATTACAAAATGTAAAGTTATTTGAAACTGGGTAGAATGCTATTCGATTCTACATTTCATTCTCGAATTTTTGGTATAAAAAAAACATTGTTTGGTAAAAAATATCTTGGCATAGGCTAGTCACTTGAAATTAGTCAAGATTTGCAGGTTATGTAGTAAAAACGTTCAAAATGTTATTTTGAACTAAAATTTGTGAAATTGAAATATATTTTTACATATTTCTATTTAGAACTAAATTATAAAACTTTTGTGTATTTTGAAAAAAATTACAAAAATGTTTTACTATTTTTTATGTAGGCATAAAGTTCTTTTTTTTCCTTCCGTTTCTGAACATTTTTCGCTTTCTAAGCTAACAACTTTTACAATTTCAAAAGAAACTAATTTTTAGTGGCATATTTGAATTCTTTGAAGTTTCTTCTACAAAAAAGCTATGGAACACTTTTGGATTGGGGTTCATTTACTATTTTTGGCGAATTTTTAAAAATATGCTTGCAAAGCGCTATAAACGGGCTTTTCAATTTGAGCTTTAACCATGCCAGTTCTAGGTTTCTAGCTAAATTTGAAATTTTTCCTAACTTAATGAATAAATTAAAATATCAAAAATTCAAAGTAAAACAAAACTAAAAATAAAACAACAAATAGGCCTAAATCAAAATGCAAAATTATTATCCTGTTGTTAATTAGCCTTTTTTATCAATGAATAAATTTTACAAATTAAATATTTTCAAAGTTACACTTTCTGATTTTTACAATGCATTTATTTCCATCTGATTTTTTAAAAATAAGCGAAGCAATTAAAACTTTCCTAACTAACTCATTTATTTCTATTTAAATTGAAAGCTAATAATAAAATTAATGTCTCTAACAAAAATTTAACATCGAAATTACAATTCTTTTGATTTTGAGGTTAGGCAATTCAAGATTTTCAAGTTTAAGTTATTCAAAGCTGTAAAACAGGTTTCATTATTAATTTCCCTAATTATTTCAGTTAGGCCTACTTATTAATGTGATTCTTGCCTTAGATTGTACCTTCACCAAGACTAAAAGAAAGAAAAAATAAGGATGACAATTTAATTTGAAAACTATAAACAAACGTAGGGCTATCACGGACGAAATTATAGGTTTGGGACAAAAACATTTCTTAAAATTGCGTAATACTAATATTTATTGCATTTATCTTTTCTATTGATAAAAAGGATTAGCCTATGTTATGAACTTTTTAAAATGTTGTAAATAAAAGACTTTTGGTATGTAGCCTACTTACTTCTGAAATATGCGCGCTGAAACGATTCCGTAGAGTGGTGGAAGTAGCCTAATCTGCTGTCATTTCCTTATTAATTTGGTGCAATATCACATTCTTCAACACAAATCGCTTTAAAATAACTATTACGTTTATTTTAAAGTAAAAACTAACAAATATCTGTTAAAAAATCGGTAAAATCGCTTTTACAATATGTGAACGTGAATGAATGTAATGTAAACAGATACGAATTTAGGAAAAACATGGCTGCCGACATCTTGACCAATAGGAAACAAGACCTCACTTGGCCACACTGTCTCTATCTAGTCATTGTAGCTCGAACCTTAACGAGAATTTGCATATATTTGCATAATCGATAATTTAATCCACTTAAAATCATCCAATTGTAATAAAACTGGCACCATTGGAAAGGAAATGAATTAAACTTTAATTTTTGTATTTACAACTTTTTCGTAAAAAGCATATTTACATACGTAATCATCGTTTTAAAATATGCATATGTGCTACAGCTATTTCTGCGGGCGAATCTGCATACAATTGTACTGTTATTTCCCACTTCTTCAACGTTGAAGCCCACCTACTGAAGTATTTATATCGAGATTATAAAGCTACCATTGGATTCTTCAAGATTTTATCTTTCTAATGGTGCCTTCCAATCAGATGTCACTATTTTACAGGATTTATTTTAACAATTTCTGTAAACCCTTGCGATTGGACAGTTTTTCAACCAATGAAACAGCCCATTTGTCAACAGATATTACGCCTACTATATCAAATGTTTTGACAGATTGTTTTACACCATTTGTAGAGAAAAGACTGACCTTTCTAACGGTGGGAATTGAACTAGAATAAACCAGTTTTTTGTTTGTCTAGACAGTAGTGAAAAGTACATGATTAGAGCGATCTGGTGTGACAGATTGCTCCGTCTCGTTCCCACGTAATTCAACGCACCCTTCTTGTAAGACTTTTACCGACGGCAAAATTTCATTTGATTCATGTCATTTTGTTATTCAAATAAAGATAGCTCAAACACTTTTGTGAACTAAGGACAATTATACTTCTTTTCTTTGATTTATACTCTACACTTTGTTATAATATTTCATTTTTGGGCAAAGCATATATTAGTAAATTACGTTTCAATCTAGGCCTAGGTTTGTTAGCAGTCGTTTATTTGGAACATAAAAACTGTTTTTTTTTTCAAAATAAGAAATTTGAAATTGATAAATGTTTTTATACAGTTTTATTTGGAACTAAATTACGAAACTTTTTTACTCTTACGAAAAAAATACAAAAAAATATTTACTACTTGTTATGTAGGCCTAAAGTTGAACTTTTTCCTTTTGTTACTGAACATTTTTTGTTTCTTGAGCTAATAACTTTTACAATTTCAAAAGAAACTAATTTTTAGTGGCATATTTGAATCCTCTGAAGTTTCTTCTACAAAAAAGCTATTGAACACTTTTGGATTTGGGTTCATTTACTATTTTTGGCTAATTTTTAAAAATATGCTTGCAAAGCGCTATAAACGGGCTTTTCAATTTTAGCTTTAACGATGCCAGTTCTAGGGTTAATTCCCCGGAATTATTAACTCACCGGAAAATTCCCCGGATTCCGGGGAATTCCTCGGATATTGGCAACGCGGGTTTACTGTACAACAAGAAATCAAAAAATAAAATAAAATAATAAAAATTCCTTCTGAATTATAAATGATAATCAATTTGTCTAGGCCTAGGTTATGCCTATAAATTATTAATTATTTGTTTTATTTAGAACTAATTCCACGATGCTGCAAGAAATTTGTTGGATGAATTTCTTGGTACTTTTAACTAAATGGTCAAACACAACAGTAGACATTTCTTATTTGATAACACATTATTGAATTATCATTCATATGAATTATTAATAAAACGAATTTAAAATAAAAACATAAATATTATATATATGATAGGGGTCTGCGGGTACCCGAATTTTCGAGTTTCGGGCGGGTTTTTTTCACTACCCGAGGGTCGGGCGGGTCTGAAATATACGTTAAAATGCGGACGAGTATTTTGGTTGTACCAGATAATTCAGGTAGTGGAAATTCAGTACCCGATAAATTCGGGTAGTGAGGAATTCAGTACACGATAAATTTGGGTAGTGGGGAATTAAAATGAATAACAAAATTTCCCTATAGGTAAAAATCAAAAATGAGTCGATAAAAGTTATTTCAATATAAAAATTAAAGACAATGTGCCAACAATTGAAACTTTGAATTATTATTCAACCTTCATTATTCGTATTATAATCACAACATACGATCTCAACAAATGGAACAAAATATGGAATCAAACGTTACGTTGGTTAAAACAGCTAGACATCTGTAGTCACATAGAAGACACAATTATTCTGATGAAAAAAAGTCAAAAACTTAAAGAGTAAACACATGTCTTGTTTTTTATGTGTGACATGACTATACTAATATCGTCTTGCATAATCCGTGTGTATGCCTAACAGTCCAGTCTATTATTATCTATGCTGTATAGTTCGTTACTTGAGAGTTGACAAAGCGATCATTTCCTCAGAATTTTTAAGAGAGAACCTTTTCTCCGACAACTATTACTACGATATGATATTTCATTTGGCTTTCTAGGCTAAGGCCAACATTTTGACTTGCATACAACATGTTACTAGAAATGAAATGCAGATCCGAAATGTCAATATTAATGTAGACGTAGATTGACGAACCTACGGTCGGTGTAAAAGTTTTCGGCATAAAGGTCCTCAGTCATAATGTTATGACAGTTCACTTTTGTTTTACTCTGTTTAGTAGTCTGTATTTTGTCATTCCGTGTTCTTTGAGGTTATAATGACCACCAGCTTAGTTCGTTTCACACCACGGTCAATCAGCTTCCTTTTTTGTTTAGAATTTGTAATAAAATAAATAAATGTTTCTCTTTTTTGAAACGGATGTGTTATTTTATTAGTTCCGTAGTTTTTTGTTTCATTGTTTTTGTACTGTGTAGTTTAGATTTCCTAAAATAGACAAATTCATCACTAGAAATACCGGTACTGGTGTAGTTGGTCCTAGTAATGCTAGGCTTTTGAGTTTTGTAACATAGCGATCATGAGAGAAATGATCAATACAAATCGAACGGAAAATAAATCCAAATCAGCAATCAGTACTTTTTAGGGATAGAAAAAATATTTAAATTAGCCTAATAATTTAGTTTGGTTAGGATGATTACGTTTTTAGTAACCTGATAACTTACTACTAAGTAACAATACAATATTTCTGAATTTACTGCTAAATTGAGAGGAAAAGGTTGTATTTTTTAAATATAACATAGTAACATGCTTCAAATTTTTGTTTGACCAGACTCGCATGAAAAATTTCACTACCCGACCAGACCTGGGTGAAAAATTTCACTTCCCAACCCAACCCGACTTGAGTGAAAAATTTCACTACCCGACCCGACCCAAGAAAAAAATTGTACGACCCGACCCGAGAAAGAAAGATTTCACTACCTGACGCGACCTGACCCGAGAGAAAAATTTCATGACCTCACCCGAGAGAAAAATTTCACTATCTGACCCGACCCGAGAGAAAAATTTCACTACCCGACCCGAACCAAAAAATCAGTACTCGCAGACCCCTAATATACGACAATAATGTATGATGTTTCTTCTGTTACTGAACCTCTTGCAAACACAGACACACTTCATTGGCTCCATCCATTATCAAGTTAGGGTTTTTGCTATGATTGATGAAATCTTACTTTGATGAAATTAAATATTAAACTGAGAAAATTTTAAAGGAAAAAGAAGTAGTATGTTTTAGTAGATAATTTAAACAGCATTGTTAGGCTGTAACCAAAATGATTTCATATGATATTTAAAACCACTATGATTTAAATTCTTAAAAAATACAACACGCACCTTACAAAAGGATCCATTTATCTACAAGGATTTAGTTAAAACAAAAATAGTGGAATAAGTTAAATAATAATAAGATAAAGTAAATTTTGTACAGACAGCAGAGACATGTGTCGCCAAGTGACAGCGACACCACTAGTTAATATTGTGTGTGAAAGGTCCATTTACACGGGTTCGTGGTGTGTCTGTGCTGTATTGGATTTGTGTTTCCGTATCAGTGAAAAGCAATATTTTCGGAGGGTTTGAATAGAGGGGTTTCTATACATCCGTATCAGAGTTCTTACTGCTGCTTCAGTATCCCTTACGTGCTTTTTAAATTAATTGCTATCAATATTTTTAGAATTTCACGGATGTGATTTTTTGTTTGTTTACAATGAATGACGAACAACTCATTGAATGCATCAGGAAATATCCCATTTTATACAATCATAAAATTCCATATAAAAATAAGATCTGCAAAAAAATGGAGGACATGAAACTGATATCTTATATGATATTTGGAAACAAGGACCTGTCTAATATTTTAACTATTACTACAATACAATTTTTCCTTATTAGAAAAGCCACACGTTGCGGCGTCAATTTATTACAATACAACTTTTATTATTATTTTAATTCAATAGGCCTAATGTTGTAGGCGTCAATTTATGATAGAACAAGATATATCCTAATTTATAAAACTTTACTTTTACTTTATTCTTAATATAATGAACTGTAACACTGCTTACTCTAGCTTAATCAATTTGATAAATGATTTGACTCAGGACACAGGTTTACAATTACAATAGAATCTTCTTTTACTTATCAATAGAAAACCAAAAAAAATATTTACAGTTTAATAGTTATTTAGCTCAAAATCAAATATATACAAAATTGTTTTAGGGAATTATTTCCCAATGAGCACTCTTAATCTCGGGTAGGTTGGTGCCGGCTCTTACCAATATTAAATTGAAACAAATAAAATATTATACAAATTATTTAAATTAAGAATTAGGATAATTAAAACAAAGGAAAAAATAACTTAGTACAAGGTGGAAAGTGTATTGGTAAGTAGATGTATGAATTTAGTGTTAATATAAAGGATAAAGTTCTGATGAAAGTTGAAATCTTGATGGGATATGTCTATATTTAGAAAAGTTTATCAGCTTTACTGGTATAGTTCTTTGAATTTAAACATGCAAAAGAAAGGTTGGAGTATATCCAATCTGATGAACAGTTATGTGGATTGATCTCACCCAATTTTTATATACAGTCTTCTTCTTGAAAAGAATGGTTAATTGAAATTTGATAATGTTCAGTCACTTCACTTATATAAGGTTATTTTAACGTAGGCAGTTGTTGTTCTTCAAAATGGTCTTGAAATTTGTGGTTTGGTGGGCTCTAACACAGCGTCTGCTCCCTTTGATGTCTCAGCAACAATTAATTGGGTTTTATCCCAATTTGGCTTCCCTAGGCTCTCAGGAACTGGTACAGTAAGGCCTGGTTAATTTCATTTCTTGTGGGATTTTGATTGTTATGTGAAAATGTGTATTTTGAAATGTAGTGTATTTGTTTTGTATGATTTTAATGAAATTTTGATGTATTTTGGTTTTTTATAGAACATAGAATGATAAAAGTAAATAGAATTCGAGTAAATAAACTTTTAAATGAAAATATCTAAAATAGCTCCTTGTACAACTCAATATCTAATATCTAAGGTCTACAAATATAATTATTTATCTGGTCGTTTAAAAGTCTCCTTTCCGCGGCATAAGCGGTCACGTGATTGTGGGCTGGGCTTAAACAAACATGGCCTCTCGTTTTCCAGGTTTTAACCGAATATTCATATCTTTGAAGAAACTTACTAGCTTAACGGTATTTCTTTTCATACTTTGCCAAAGACATTTTTGATGTAAAATCTTCTGTTCGACTCGATAGTTCTGTTCTTTTTTTGATTTAGAATTTAGTTTCCTTGGGATCGGTGGTTTTAATTTGGAATAGGCCTACAATTTCGTACATCGGCCTAGCTTCGAGTGTATTTTAAAAGGTGGATTTCGGTCGATTGGTTTACTCTTGAGTTATTATTATATTTTATATGGATTGGTCGTTTAATTTAGATTAATTTTGATGTGGGAATAATATCAATTTGAGGTCGAGAAGTACTGGTAATTATTTATAATGTTGTTGGAAGTCGGCTGTCATAATTTTATTAATGAATCATTTACGATTTTTGTCGATAGGTGTCGCTGCTTCGACTTTGTGAATGAATTGCCTTTATAGTATTATAGTAGTCTGTTCCTCTCTCTCGCACTCATGCGTGTTTAGTTCAGCAATTATGAATGGTTTCTTTTGATATTTTAAATGATTTTTATGTAGGGATATATTTTGAATTGTTACACTATCTATACGATTAAAAATCGTTGAAAATGTATGTATTGTTTACAATCCTGCTTATTTAAATTTACTACATTCTTGAAAACCTAAATATAACTTAGGTTTACAAACATAAAACTATATTTTAAACTATCACTAACTAGCTTGGGTTATTAATCAGTCTAAATTATTTCTATTTTAATAGAATTATAAAAGTTTGAAATTCTGATAATTTACAAATACAGGCCTACTGATACTGAACTGACACGGCACTGATGTGTAGGAATGAGGAAACAAGGATAGCACTGATACGTTACGGACCTGTGTAAATGGATCTTAATTGTGTAAGAAAGGCTACCTTAGTTAAAAGTCTACAAAAATAATTTATCTATCAATGCTTGCATTATTAATTAAAGGCCTAATTAAAATCCCTTATACTTAAACTTGAATAAGATATCAATACAAATCAATCCAGTATATATTATATTTTTAATAATAACCAATAAAATGATAAATTATATTATACTAATATCACAATACAGCCGTGCTAAACAAAATAAATAACATACACACATATACATACTATATTTGAATATTAAATAAACAATAAGTACATAAATTTAAACAAAATACAAACTCAAGGAGTTAATAGAATGCCAACTCCTCCCAAAGTCCACTTTGCAGCTTTAGCTTTGGTTTTCAAGTTGAATGTCCAGACAAAGGTTGGTCCTCTTTGTCGAGTTTTGTACACGGGACATTCGTAAATGTTTCTAGTTTCTTGTTTGTCTTGAGTAATGGCTTTGATGAAGACTACAGGCATCATTGGGAACAATTCTTTAAGTTTTGATTCCATTATACAACCAGTGTTGATGTCCCAACGAGCGCCTTCCATGTACAGACTGTTTATGTAAGCGCCTTCACGAGGAGGTGCTCTGTAACATTTTGTTAAAATTGTTTATAGTTATCTAAACAATTTGTTATATATAAACAATTTTAAAAGTAAAGGTAATTACTGCACAAAATTCTGTTAAACAAAAGTATTTAAAGATATAGACCCGTTTGAGTAGTTCTCTTCAATACAACATTGTATTGAGGTGTTCGTAGGATTGCTTTAAATTGTTTACCAAGTAAAACTAATTCATCAAGTTTTTATATTAAAGGGCTATTTAAAATCTTTCATGCCAAATTGCATACCAACTCGCTTAGAAAAAAAAAGAAAAAAACTATTTGTACTCCACCGCTAATGGACAGAAGTACAGGAGATAAAAAATCTTCTATACAAGTTCTTTGAGAAATTTTTTTGTCAGTTTGATAGGACACCTTTAAGGAACTAACTAAAGGAATGCCTATCAAGACCATGACTTGAAGAAAGTCTCCCAGAAGTTCTTAGATTACTGTCCGATGTGTGCAAAGATGTTCCATTATATTTTGAATGATATAGGGCCATCAATCACCAAAATGTTGAATTCAGAGACACAATAAAACACATATGCAGATCTTAACAGTGGCACTATGGTAAATGAAATCATTTTTGTTTTCTTTTTTATAAAAAACTCGAAGTAAAAACTAAATATAAATTTTAAATAAATCAAAATAATTTAATAAGACTATTTACCATTCATCTTCAACATTCGTAGTTTATTTATATTTCTCTTTTTATAGAGGTGATTTTTCAGAATCTGGTGTGAAGCATGTTTCACTATCTAGGAGTTTTTACCTTGAATGTTTCACAAACAGCAAATGTATAATACTAACAGTGGGTATAACAAAAGAGGTTGATTGAAAAGAACTGTGGTATATTCTACAATGGTATTCCATGACATCTACAAGCAGCGAATCCTATTTCAGAGGAATATGCCACTTGTCGCCTGTTGTGACTATTTTCACACGAAATCAACCGTTCAAAGAAGCTTATAATGGATACCGATCCATTGCATTGGGATCAGTTATGCTACCACAGACGAAATCATGCCGTTCCAGTCTCTTCCAGCGGTCAAAAGCACTAAAGATTTTAAACAGTGGACATTTTGAAAAGAAACCTCACTAATGTTTTAAATAAGTGCAATATTAAGACAGACACCTTTGTATTTCCTGTGTACAAAATTTAAATATATCAAAAAGTCTTGTTTTATAAATATTTTCATAAAAAACACTTACGGACGTACAAAATATCCATGCAATTTTATACTTCTGAAAATGTTACGTAACATTCGCCGCAATATTGGCCTTTCCTCTGAAACACGACTAGTAGTAAGTCGTTTCGTGCCTTAAAGGCTAAACAAAAGTTATTATCCACCTCGAAAGATAATTCCAAACATCTATTTATTCAAGTAAAATGGCACGGCAAGCAATTTGTAAAATAGTTTTTGTTATAAACAAAAACTTTAAGCGAACAATACAATTAATTCAAGTTTTTTTTAAGATACTCTAATTTTATGTTAACTTTTTGTATCTAAAGCAGATTTTACCCTCGGGATGTTTAAGAGTAGATTTTATTTTAAGTTTTATGTAAATACTTCTTATGTGGCACTTAAAAGTATTTTCAAATAACAAATTTTATAAACATACGTGACTTCCTCTTTTTGTTTTTTCGTAACGTCACATTGAAGACACATTTTATCAAGAGGCCACTCGTTTTTTCTTGCCGTACTCTGCATGATAGCAGTGAGGAAAGATTGAGGGTTGAAGAAACCAGCCAACCAAATCGAAGATGGTAACTGGAAAATAGACCAAATTATTTATGTATTTGATGTAAACATAAATCAAGAATAATTCAAGAACAGATTACTAGTTAATTTAATTCTACTGCTACATTCAACCGTAGATGCAGTTATGAAATGGTTAATAAAAACATTGAGTTTATATTCTTATATCTTTTACAACTCTGTACTAGATGGAGTTTGCAATCATAAGAATATATTGTACATAGTAAGTGGAGCGGAGTGCTGGACATGATCATCCAGTATATTAAAGTTTGAGCTTTGAACAGTTACACAAGTTCAAGCCTAGTTAATACTCTCCGTCTTTATTAGACTAACTGGTTTAAAGAAAAGACTTTAAGAAAATAGAAAAAATGTACATAATAAAAAAGATATAAGAACCACTTAATTTTATTAAATGCAACAAATTAAAAAAAATATCAAGTTATCAGCTGTTATCTATTTTTAATAACTGTTGTGATGCCTGAATAATATGTTCTTCAAAATTGTAAAACCACCATGGATAATTTTTTTTCTTAACACTGTGCTGGTTTCTTTAACCCTTTCCACTCTATTAATCCGCACAAACTCCTATGTCGTGCGAGCCCCGAACTCGCTATGACAACGTTCTTTAATTGCATTTGAACGGACGTAGTTACTTCAAAGATCGCTATTTATGAAGTTTGAGATGTGCTGCTATCTGTGGAATTTTGTTAGAATCATTTGAGTTCAGTTTCTGTGGTAAATAAATCTTAGAAAATGTTATGTTTGCCGTCTTTGGCCGCTCTGTAAACAGCTGTCTGCTCTCGCCGTTGTTTGGTTCCTATTTGATTAGTGAGCTTACGCTTTGTTTAGTTTTGTTGTACTAGGTTATCATGTGTAATTTCACGGATTATTTTTTAGTATTGTTCTTTTTACAATAATGATTGTTGTGAAATAAAATGAACGAAGACGACGGCAGTTTGTTACAAAATAATGGGAGTGGCGACGGAACTATTGATTCGAACCTGAGTGATTCCAATATTACCAATAAGTTTTCAAAAAAGTTTTACTTATTAGTTTTGACCTAAATAATGCTGTTGCAAAGCAATAAAATAAATAGTTGAGGCAATTTTGTACAAGTTGGTGTCAAAACAAATTTTTTTCATAAAAACTAATTGTTTTACAAAAGACTTGTTTTTCAATTATAAATTTTTTATAATGTATTATTGTGTCTAAAACATTTGTAAACCACTTAATTTTGTTTCTAAGGATATAGACAACAAAAAACAAGAAACAAATATAGGACTCCCATTAAAAATTTGTCCAAAATTCTTGTTTTTCCGGTTTTTTATTACGAATTTCTATTTTTTTCAATAAATAAAAATTAAAAAAATACATTTAAAAATAAAAATATATGTTTTATTTCCATACCAATCTACACTTTAGTCATAGAAGAAACTACAAAAAAAAAAACAAAAAAAAATAAATAAAACGGCCTTTTAGAACTGACAGAATACTTTTTTTGGAGTAAACAAATTAAAGTGCAACATTCGCTCAAAATTAAATGGAGCTGATAGCAACACTAGGTACCCCAGTAATTGGAGTGAAAAGGGTAAGTGAAATATCAATTAGAAAAAACTATTGGCAGAAAATGAACCTTCTTGAATATGCGACCTCTTACAAGTAAAAAAATCTGGCATCCCCTGGACGAAATAAAGTTATATCAGTCATTTCAAATAAGATGTATTTGGCGCTATTCGGCGGGGAGGGGGGAGATTACCCAAAGAATGAATCTAACTTTAATATCAACCTCATTTTTCATTAAATACTGTACATCTACAATAATTATAAATTCTAATATAAAGGGTGTTTTGCGAGAGGTTGGCACAACATCTGGAGATGATAATGGACCTAAAAAAAAAGCATAGGTCCAAAAAAGATTTGTTTTCGAGTTATAAGAATTTTTTTTACTATTTAATATAGTTGGAAATAGAAAACATATTAATATCAAGTTTGGTGTAAAAATTTTTTACGTAAGCGTTTATGACTGTACGAAAAACCAGAACGTTCTTTCAAATATCCAGAGCTGGCGAGGGACTTTGAGATTATTAGTGCAATTCGCCACTTCCTAATTATGTGAACTAACTTTCTCTTCAATGGTTAACATAAAAACTAATTAGACAATAATTAGATTTTGTTAGCTGTGTCTCAAAAATACAACCACGATTCCACAAATTATTAAAAAATAAATAGGCACAGCTTTTTCATGGGAATTGTTGTATCTTTAATGCAGTGTAAATTAATTGTAGAACCTATTATTTGAAAAAATCTTTCTCTGAAATTGCTGTATTCTTATTGTAGTGTAGGACCCACACTTGCTTTTTATTTTACCTGGCTTGCAACCATGACCCCTCCATCAAACCTTTGTGCCCCCCCCCAGGTTGAAAAACACTACTCTAGGGTATGGATTCTTTGCCAATGAAGGTAAAATATTTATCCTGTACATAAAATATATAAATTTTACCTTGATTGATAATGTTGGAGTTATTATTTAATCAACCTTAAAGTTAAACATGATGTGTGTAGGGTATTTCAGAAGGAATTTGCCATAATTCACAAGCGTATTCCTCTCGTAAAAAAATTAAAAATCCATATAAACATATGTCTGAAAATGATTTGCTAAAGAGTAAATTAAGCTCTGCTAAATTTACTCGGTCAAAAATGAATGGGTTAATTTAGTAGTTTTATATGGTTAACTTGAAAATTTAATAAATTAGGTACCGGAACTGTTATAGCCAGTTCAGTTCTTATGAGAAACTTGGGTTAAAACACAAGAGATCGGGGTCAAAAAGCATACTTTTTACGTTTGGACTGCAACTACTTGGTAAATTGAAATTAAATAAAAAAACTTTCATAAAAAATGTAGTGAATTTAATTATGAGAAAATAGGTGTACTATTTTGAGAATAGGCCTACAATTTATCATCATATTTCCTCAGTTGCAGTGCTAGATTTTCAAAATTTGTAGTTTGTTTTTCAATTAAAAAGTATTTGAAGAAAAACTGTATTGTGTTCTTATTTACATAAATTTTCTCAGAATTAAATTCTCTCCAAAATTTATATGTGCAAGTTTCTTTATTTCCTGACAGTCTAACAACGTTATCGTAGTCCAAACGTAAAATAGTAGCCTATACTTTTCTATTTTCTATGGGCCATACTATCTTCTGTTTTTCACCAACGGATTCTAATTATTAACTACAGAAGATACAGTTTTGATATCTGTTTTATTCAATTTTGCAAGTTAAAAACCATATAAATAAACTACATTTACCAATTCATTTTTGACCCAATAATTTTAGTAGGGTTTAACCCTAGAACCGGCAATGTTAACGAAAATGGATTTTTTGGCGTGTGCAAGCATTTATTCAAAAATTCGCCAAAAATAGTAAATTAACCCCAATCCAAAAGTGTTCCATAGCTTTTTTGTAGAGAAAGGTTGAAAGAATTCGCATATACCAGTAAAAAAAATATAGATTTAAAATTTAGAAAGTTATTAGCTCAAGAAACAAAAATTGTTCAGTTACGAAAAATAAAAGTTCAACTTTAAGTCTACATAAAAAGTAGTAAACATTTTTTGTAATTTTTTCCATAAATGTAAAAAAGTTTCGTAATTTAGTTCTAAATAGAACTGTATAAAAACATTTAACATTTTCAAATTTCTTATTTTGAAAACACGAGATTTTATGTTCTTACTACAAGTCTGCTATAAAAAGTATGCCAAGTTAGAAACGTAATTTACTAATATATGCTGTGCCCAAAAATAAAATGTTATTATAACAAAGTGTAGAGAATAAATCAAAGAACTGAACTGTATACTTGTAAATTATGTTTTCATAAAAGTGTTTGACTTAGAAGTATTTGAATAACAAAAGTTAGAAAAATATATTAAACTCTCGTCTGTACAAGATGTGTGCGCATTCTTGTATGTCTCCCTATGTTATAAAAGTCCGTTACGCTACAGATTTGAACGTTAGGTGAGACCGTATTAGCAGTAACTTTCCCACGGTCCTACACAATAAACTGTTCAAATATAGCATATTTGGTTTACAGGGGAAGTTAGCTTGAAGGATTATCTTTACAAAGATACCAAACTATCTATAAAAAACGATTGAGGTCATACAGAAATCACGTGAAATAAATAACGCTGTTTATTGGTTAGAAAACTGACCAATTGCAAGGGTCTACAAAACCACTTCTAACTTCAATATTATTGGTCCGATTTTTAATTGGAAAAAAGTTTTGGATAGGGGAAATTGTGATGAATCCATCGATACATAGACTTAACTAAGACAACATACTGGGCGGGTTTTAGAGATTGACAAAAGTTGAGTAATTTCGTTATGTTTTGTATGAATTTTCGGGCGCCGATTGATTTGTAGAAAACTAATAAACTGCAACGATGATTACGTATGTAAATATACGTTTTAGAAAGAAATTGTAAATACAAAAAATTAAGTGTGAAACATTACCTTTCCAATGGTGTTTGTCTTTTTGAGATTGGAAGATTTTTAGTGGGTCAAATATTCAATACAATCACGCGTTACAAATGTGTTGTCATGATCGCACGTTTCGTGCGATCTGCCGGTTCTAGGGTTAATTCACTCATTTTAGCAGAAATCACGATTGCTACAAATTCCAACTGTAACTTTCTAACATAACAAAGAGTTTTCGAACCTATGTTTATATGAACTTTTTCATTATTTTGACGAGAGGAATACACTAAAGTACGGCAGTTTTCTGCTGAAAGCAACCTGTATTTATTAGTATAAACTAAAAAATTTAACAATACTTAATACTTAGTTAAATCTTTTAGTTAGTGTAAAACAAAGTTTAATGCTAACACAATAGTTGACCATTAATTAACACAGATGTTTAAATAACTTTTTTTTACAGCCATGTACTCTTGCAAATTTTGATTTTGTACTGTTGTAGAAACTATATGTTCTACAAATTGAACTACATGTAGAACGTACACAGCAAATTCTAATCTTGAATAACAATTTTACATTAAGAACAACATTTATATAAGTAAAACGGCCAAGGAAAAAATAATTTACTATATTAAACTTGTTTTTTCTGCCCAAGATAGCTTTCACATAGGCCCCTGGCGGGGCCATGAAATCTTCAGGGCCATAAAGCTGCTGCTTTCATTGCTTTATAGGTAAGCTGACATCGCTTACCTTATCACAAACTCTTGAACGCATGTGTCAGAGCAAATTGCCAACTATTGATATACTGGAACACTAAATAGCTTTTTTTCTCCAGCTACTACATTAAGAGTTCTTTTCTGTCTCATTAGTAGGGTAGAAAGAACAACTTATCGTCCGGGGGTGGAAAAGTGTCCGTATAAAATGTACTGAGTTTACTTTGTCGCCTACTAAATCATATGTTAGTAAAACAGCTGCTGAAACAACAATGGATCAATGAACCTCCATGTCTGTGTATTCTTGGCATAACCTCAATTGTTTTTGTAAATATGAATGTCCATGTTTTAATAAAGTTTCTTCCATAGTAAAATGCAAATTACAGGGTGTTTCAATATTATGTTAACACTTAAATGGTAGAAACAAATATGTGAATACTACTTGTTATTTTAATCAACAATGAAGAAGTAGTGTATTATTTTTTAACAGATGATCAACTGTAGCAATTTTGCAATCTTACTTTTTAACAGCTAGTCAATTGTAGCAATTTTGTAATCAATAAACATTAATAGGTTATGTTGTTGGTCTTCTATTCGTTGGTTAGGATACACAATGACTGTTCGTTTAACGTTTGAGGAAAGAAGATTTATAGAAAGCTATATGGAAGTGTTTGGTTCACCAACAGTGGTTCGTGAGAAGTTTCAAAGGAAATTTGCATGTGACCCTCCAAGCTGTTTACCAATTTATCTCATCTACAATAAGTTTGTGGGGACTGGATCAGTTTCCAACAAATATCGAGAAAATGCAGGACACCCAAGATCAGGAAGGTGTGACTTGAACATTGTTGTTGTACATTAATCCTTGCTGCAAAGCCCTTCGAAATCGAGTGGACGCTGTAGTTTGGAAACAGGAATTCCAAAAACAACAGTATGTCACATCTTGAGACATGACCTTGGGTTAAAGCCTCATCACATCAAAGTTGCCCAATATTTAACATTGGCGCAGAAGCGTAAGCGAGTGGAATGCTGTCAGGTGTTAGAAGGAATAACGAATATGCAGCATGACATTATTAATAAAATGACATTCAGTGATGAAACCACCTTTCACACAAGTGGAAATGTCATTTGACATAACAATATTTCTGGGCCTCTGAAAAGCTACGAGTCATTCGGGAGCATGAACATGACTCACCAAAAGTGAATGTTTGGAGCTCTGTGACCGATGCTGAAGTAATTGGGCCCTACTTTTTTTGATGCTCCAACAGCGACTTCAGACGCCTATTTATCGATGTTGCAGCAGTACGCCATTGATGAAGTACCACTTCGAGTCCTTCTTGCAGGGTATTTCCAACAACATTCGATATTAACTGTTCGAACCTAGCTCGACCAAATATTTCCAGGTCGATGGATTGGTTATGAATTACCACTGCGCTGGCTCACATAATCACCTGACTTGACACCCTGTGATTTCTGGCTCTGGGGTATTGTAAAGGAGAGCGTGTATAGCAGAAAAGTTGGTAACATCAATGAACTGAAGTACTAAATACGGGAAGTGGTATCATCCATTCCTCGTAAAATGTTTGTAGTTCCTTTGTATGCTTCTGTGAATCATTGGTTTTTGTGTGTAGACCAGGTGACCAGGTTGAGCATATTTAATTTTTTGTATGTTCTAGAAGGAGAACATTTACTACATTCTTTGTTTTTCATTCATAGATGTAAGCTAAGTATAAATACAATTGTACCATTTAAGTGTTAACATAATATTGAAACACCCTGTATTTACTAAAACTGTAGACGGAGGTAAATGTGTGTCTAACGGGAAGAAAGTATCCTAGACGCCTTCAGTGCGCTCGTGCGGTAACATCGACAAAGTGATACTTTCTTGAGGCACCACAAATAACTATTTACTTACACTAAAATCTCCAACCCAGTTTTCAAGTTCTCTTAGTCTTATCATAAGATCTGCATACCAAGCTCCCAAACCTAAGAGGGAAGGGAAAGCACGTTTAGCCCATCCTTCAGGCACTTGATCGAGGAATAGAGAATTATCTAACAATTCCATTTCATTTGTAATGGTCAGCTCACCCTGTAATAATAACAATATATAGGAGGCGAATAATGCAGACTTTATTAAGTTATAGGCCTATTTATATAACACACACAAAAACCTAGTGGTAATGGATAGAAAGAAAAGAACCTGCTCTCATTATACTAGGAGTTATAGTAATAATAATAATCATAAAACAACACAAAACTAAAGAAAGAACAAATTTGTTTAAAACAAATAACTAAAGAAATTTGGTGTGAGAAAATGCAATCAAAAGTGGGAAGGGATAATAAAGAAAGGTGTGACACTAACGTCCATGTCACAGAGAAAATAATAAAGTAAGAAATGAGTCAGCTGTTTCCTATAGTGACTAAAGGAACAGAGATTTGGTCTAAATGAATAAATGACGCAATACTTAAATAATATTAACCATTTATAATTTTTATATATACATTTTTTAATGACGCAAAATAATTACAGTAGAATCATTTTTTCTTTAATAAACAAATAATAAAACATAAAAGCAGACTGTAAAAGTAGGTAATATAAAAGCAGACTTAAAAAAAAAAAAAAACATATTAAAATATGAGCGTGTGTAAAAGGTGAAATTGTACAGAAACTTTATTTCAATGAGTGGTGCGTTGTAAATGAACAATACAGAGCAGTATTTAAAATTATGAACAGTTCGATAAATAAATAAAAAGAATATAATAACAGGACATAGCACAATTTAATATGTATCGAGAATTCAATATGATAGTATATGCAGTGATCATGGAAGCAATTAGAAGAGAGAGAGGGGACCAATCTGTGTATGTGAAGGAACACAGATATCAAAAGATACGGAACGTAATGGAACGTACTGGCAAGACTGGGACGAAGTAGAACGTACTACAAGCAGGGACTTCTATCAAGATGGCGTAACGAACTGTACATGTAACTGGACAGAGGTGGTGGAAAATTCGTCGTAAAATGTTATATTTTCTTTAAAATCGCAACAAATGTTGTATTAAAATGGAGTAGAGGTGCTTGAAAGTTGGTGAAAACTTAAAAAGTAAAATCTATTGTGTACTTTTCTTGGAAAGTGAAATTGTAAAAAGTCGCCATGTGATCGGACTAACGCGTTAAAGAAATGGAAGTGAGCTAGCTATATCAAGTAGAGTCAGTGAAAACCTAGGTACAATTACAAAAACAACTGGTATCGTGAGTAAATATGGCCATTATTTTTAACTTTAGAAGTCTGCATTTTAAAGTTTTACAATTTTTTGAGAAATAACTTAGCTTCAATTTTCTTAGCTATTGCGTCATACTTTAGGGTAGACTAGGGACTAATTGTAACTTGTACATATTTATATATAAATGATTTGTTGTTTGTTTTTTGTAATCTTAATATATTTCATTGTAAATCAACATTCTTTAATTATGTCAGAGTAAACAAATAGTTGTTGCCACAATGTCTTGAATTTCTTTCTATAGCCACGAATGTCCATTTAGCCACTACTTTAATAGCCAGGTTCCCACCCCTAAGAAAATAGAATTAATTAACAAGTATTTTTCAGTGATTAGTAATTACAAGTAAATAAATGCAAACAAAGCATAAGTGAGGTTATATGTGGATTATCGCAAATTATCATGATTATTATTTTTTTATTAAGATTATGGGAGTTAAGTAAGGTGAATTTAGGCAAGGTGAATTTAGGTAAGGTGAATTATAGTAAGGTGAGTTGAAGTAAGGTGAAATATATAATATTGTTCTACGTTGAAGTTGGGAGAAAGATGTTATGGAGAGTTAAGGTGGGCGATGATTTATTATTGAAGTGAGGCAATAGGCCTAGGAGGTATATAAGTGATTTTAAGTATTACATGAGCGACGATTTTTGTTTTTAAAGTGAATAAGTGAAGGAGGTGATGGAGAGATATTAATAATTATTAGATAATCCACATATAGCATTTTTATTTTTATTTAAAACATATTTTTTTTTATTTTTGAACTTTTTACCGAACCCCATTTTTTTTTAACACAGTATAATCAATCAACATTTTTTTTTTATTATTATTTTTTGCAACGCCTATCGTTGCAAAATGGCGCCCAACGTGGGGCTGATAATCGAAAGCAGCTTTATTTTTACAAAGGTTTGTCTCGATTATGCACAATAACTGTTCTTTTGTTCCTGGTAAAGGAAACATTGTCAGTGTTTTCAAATTTAACACGATCTTCACACTATACAGTTAAGCAAAAGTTGAAATACACTGAAACCTCGCTTATCCGAAATTGATGGGATCAGACCCTTTCCGGATAAACGAAATTTCGGTTAAACCGATTTTGGCGTTTTTTACCATTATTAGGCCTACAGTTTTGGAACAATCAAATAATGTGTGGAAAATTACAGAAACAATACAATTATTTATTTTGTGTTACATTTAAACAACTGAACAACTAAAATTGAGATTTTTATAATAAAATACAGTACTGTACGTAACAACGATCTTCTTCCTTTTTAATGGCATTTTACCACGAGTTCACAACACTGATTTTTACACAACTAAAAACTGATTGGAATAAATAAAACTTAACACGCGATTAAAAAAAAAAGCAAACAATCAAACACACTGGATACAAACAATTGCTGAATAACTTTGCTACTGTAATGGCTCCACTGAACTAGAACGGCACCTGTAACATTAGATTGCGTGTACAAATCACTCGGCTCAACAGTACAGTCCCGCCCGCAATTTTATACTTATGTTCGGCACTGTCATACGATCAAATTACTGCGTTGTATTGTTTTTGGCTTCGCAGATAACATACAAAGTGAATTACATTATTAGCTGTTGTTAATACTGTACTGTACATTTATTGCATTGTTTTGTATTTCTTACTAAACAAGATGTTATAATTACTGTATGATGGTAAATCAAGGAGAGTCGTGGTGACGAGCTCAATTATTGTATTAAAATTATAGTGCGCAGTCATTGAAGCGAAAAATAAGGTCTTACCTCCGAATTTTTTTACTGTGAACCGATTTGCATGAAATTTTGGAATTAGGCTCATCTTACCCTTAACTTCAAAAGTGAAAATGATCTGAGCTCCGCCTATTATTTTTAAGGGGTGTAAACAACCCCTTAATGGAAAAATTGACATTGAGCCATTTTATCGCTAGAAAACGTGTTTAATATTAAGGGGTGAAATTGTAAAGTGTTTTCTGACACAATTACCTCATATTAAAATCATTTTCAACCCCTTGAAAACCTTACAACCCTTGCAAACAACCCCTAAATTGAAAAAATCACAAAAAATTACTTTGGTATGACATAAAAAGATTTAAGTATAGAGTAAATAATATTTTATTTTATCTATCTTAATTATCGAATTTTTAACCCCCTTTCGACCCTTAAAAACAACCCCTTGATAAAAAATTGTTTAAAAAAAATTTTTTTGATAAAATGAAAAGGATTTAAATGTTATTCCACATTCTCGAAAATGATTATCATATTCTCAAGCTTTTCAACCCTTAAAACTACCCCTAAATTAAAACAGTAAATATATAAGATTACACATTTAAAAATAATTTAATTATAGAGTAAGAAATCACCATTTATTGAATAAAATGTAAACTTACAAGTTGTCTAAAACTGTACCAGATTGAATTAGTAATACATTTAAAAAAATACTGCAACAAGAGCATGACAATGCATAAAAAACTATAAAAATATTACATTAAACACGTGCTCATTCCTTTGCAGGCGGAAATATACTGGTCACATTGTATAGCAAATATATTTAAGAAATTCGAAACGAATAAACGGAGCACGCACAGCTGATCAACTGGCTTTTTCGTGGTTGGCCCCTCCGAGCAATACACATACTTACCTTCACTCAAATGTTTTATATATACATATATGAACGTTGGTATGTATTCATGCCTACGTTTCCAAAATATATGTGCCATAATACCCAAGCAGCACAAAAACGTAAATTATACGTAAAATTTATGTTTAGCCAATGTCCACATTAAGTTGATAATACGTATTGGTTACGTTCATTGTACGTATAATATATGTCAAAATGTCCCACTTGTGGACATATATTTTACATCAATTTTGAGTATATATTGATTAATCATATACATCAATTATACATTCAAACTTTACATAAATAACACGTATAACATAATCATCAAATATACGTACAGATTTTTATTTTATCACATGAAATATATGTACATTGTACGTATATTTTATGATACAAAATATACGTACATTGTACGTATATTTTATGACATGAAATATACGTACATTGTATGTAATATAAACATGTCCTTTACTGCAATTATGTCCAATGTTCTGTTCATTAATATAAAATGTATGTTAAATTTACCAAGCCTTTACTTTATCAATATCTGTAACACACGTCAAATTTACCAAACTTACCTGTACCGGTAATTTACTTTGCTTATAAATACTATATACACGTAAAATATATTAAACTTAAAGAATTACTTTATTTATGTTCAAATATATATTAAAAATGCACTTAATTTAAGCTATTTAACTTTGAGAAGATCCTTTTTTATTAAAATTATAACTATCTCCTGAAAAAGAAAATTGTAGTGTATTGAAATCTAAAATTGTATCGTAGTAAAAGAAACAATAAATATATTGTTTAAATCAACACTAGATAATTTTACTTAGATTACAAACAGTAAAAATTATTTCACGAGCACTTGTTTATTTACCCGTACTGCGAGTAAAAACTCTTTTTCTAGTTGAATGTGTGGCAATACGATCCACAAAACCAACAATGTCTAAATTGTTCTAGCACAAAATGTAAATAAGTTAATTAAACTGTTACAAAAATATGTAGGTAAAAACACAATAATACGTTTGTTGCTTTGTACACAAAAAGCTAATAAAATGTAATGTTTTAAAAATGTAATTGCCTTTAATAGTATCGTATACTAAATTTGACTTAAACTATTGTAAAATCACACTTTTCCTGAAATTAAAAACTGTAGGCTAACTGAAACGTATTTCTCATAGACAATTTAAAACTTTGACCAAAACCGACATTTTTAATTATACTCTCACTATAAAATATATAATTAAATAAAAAGGAAATACAAATAAAAAATTGGAATAAAACACTAGATCTTTATAAAGCCTCTATTTTATATTTGTACATTATTTATGACTTTTTTCTTTTGGGCCATACGTGTAGACGCCTTGCCGAAACTATTCCCTGGTTCTCTTTTCAAATGTGGAACACTGGAAATTTGAAGCATGAACTCCATTCCGCAAAACGGCTGAAAAAAATACATTGGAATGCGTTATAAACAAAATAATAATTGGAAATAAAACAGTAAATTAATTGAACAGAAGTTTTTTTTTATGAAATGGGGCTCAGTATATATAGTTTATAAATAATAGTGTTAAACAAAAATTCCCAAAATTTTCAATTATTCAACTAGAGACACCAACACACCATGGAACATATTTTAAGGTGAATATGAGATGAGAGTAAAATGAGTGTGGCACCATATATTGTTAGGTACCTTGTTTTAACTGAGGCCACATTTATCCATTGAAAGGATCACAATTAATAACTAATAGCCCAACAACCTATGGAATATGCCCCAATTACTTTATTGTGTAATCCGAACCACATCACATATAGGTCAAATTGTGGAGATTTCAGATGAGCCTGAAATGTGATATTTACTTACATGGATGTAACAAAACATGTGAAGAGTGCATAAGACATCACCTCCAACTATTAACAACACATGACTTTAAATTACCTGAATTACACGACACTGTCACCACGAGACACTGTCATTAAAATTATTGATGAGTTTTAAACAACATGAAATAAAACTAACTAATTGTTCTGATTGGTTTTCATGCTAAACTTGATTTAATAACCACATCAATGCCACAAACCACATCACCGAAAAAATTTCCGTTCAAAAGTTATACACAATAATATATCAAATATACTTAATTTTAGTACAAATATAACATGGTAGCCAATGTTTATGCTGCGAGCACAGCTTCCCTACAACCGAGGCCGCGGTTAATATGCGAACAAAAGCACTATTACACATTTATTTGGGTAGTCAATGCTTTATGCTGCAAGCGTAACAAAGCAGCTTACTTTTGAACGAGGCCGCAGGCCGAGTTTAGCCTGCGAGCGAAGCGAATTCCACAGGCCGAGGATACCTATTCCGCGACCAAAGGACGACTTACGTGAGAAAGTATGTGCCAGTGACCAGTATGTGGTACTGTTTAATTTGATTTGTTAGCATAAAACTTAGGCCCTATGGTATTTTATTTAAAATTCCATAGGCCTATCTGTTTTAATTATAAAATTAAACAGAGTTCAATCTTTAGTTTTAAACAGTAAATAACAATACAACACGGTGTAACCTAACTAACAAGCTAACAAACTGGCCAGTCAATAATAGTGATTGCTCGCAACTAACCTCTTCCAATTCGACATAGGCCCTAAGTTGTACAACTTGCCTTTTGTTAGGAAATTTGTAGCTGATATGAAACTGCAAACTATGATAAAATCATCATATATTCGCTTAAACTTACTTGAATATTGGAATTTTCCTAAAACGCATTAAAAATCCCGGACAAAAAACAACCTTGGCCTACACACAGTTGACTTACAGGAGTTTAGAGCCAGGATTGTCCGGGCAAAACCTGGACGTCTGGTCACCATACCTCAACTGTATAACTTAGGCCGGCGGAACTTTACTATTCGACTCTAGGCTAACCTAAAGCTAAAAGAAATGCAAAAATAATAATTAAAAAAATACCTAAAAGGTTCTAACCTAACCTATTTAGTCACAGTATGTTTACCTGTATTCAACATTTAACAGTAGAATGTAAAACATCGTCGTTGTCTGCAAAAATTTTAGGCTAGAGTCGAATAGTAAAGTTACGCCCTTAGGCCTACTGAAAATCTTTTCTGTCATGAAAATAAATGCTCAAACATACCCAGCATAACATAACATAGCTGTTTCTAACTCAATGAGCAATTTCGAGGCAGATTCAATTTTTGTTTTGCTATATTTTAATAACTCGGGGATAAATTTGTGCAATAACGGTAACAAAAAGGATAATGAGTTCTATTCAAACAAAACAAGACCTATATTCAACATTAATAATACTAAGCTTACAACCAAAGATTGAAGCTGTTTTTTTAAGTATTGAATTGCAAAGTTTCCTTTTCATATACGGTACCGGTACCTAGGTATAAGGTTAGGCTATCATGAAAAATTAAATCATTTGTATGGTATTCCATTTGCTAAGAACTCTATGAATGGTGTAATATATTCAAACTAAATCGAATTTTACCTTACTGTACATGAATTAAACCTAGTGACGAGTAAACAATAATAATAATGTTACTTTCCTAACCTATCAAAAGTTACTGAAGTTTAAACCAAACTTAAAAATAGTTGCAAAAATAAAGGGCCTAATAAAAATACAATAATGGAAATAATTATTTCACTTACCTGTTCAAAGAATCTAGAAGACAAATGAAAAACTCGAGTTTTAATAACAGGAACGAAAAATCAACACAGCAAGATTGCTACTAATGAGTGAAGGTCGTGGCCAAGCGTGGGCGGGTTATTTCATAACAACCAAAGCCCGCCACTAGCGCCGAGCGCGTAGGTGGATTTTTAAGGAAGCAATCTGGCTACCGAGTAGAGATAGCAAAACAACCTTTTATAGAATTGAAAACGAGGGCGTGGCGCGAGTCCGTTATGCTATTTCTTTATGTGCTAGAGAAAAAAGCAAAAGTAGAGAAGATAAAATATTCCTCATTTTGACAATGTAAAAGTACTGGATATATTAAATATGAATATAATAACCATTAATAAAATTAATAACTATTTAAACTGTGTGTGCGTTTATTTTGTTTTGTAATAATTATATCGAAATGATGTATTATTTACATAAATATTGACATATTATTTACATCAATATAGTCTTAATTTTTTACGTTCATAATGTTATTAAAACAAAATAAATAACAGTATTGCACTACAACATAATATCTCTTATTCCGTAAAATTATACTATTACGTTAAAAAGCCAAGTTTAATGATTTCACCCTGCTAGCCTACAGATGTTATAGTAATATATTTTTAGGCGATCCAAAAAAGCACAGTGTAGGCCTATAAAATGTTGTTGTCTAATTTTATATTTAATTGAAATGAACAGTTTCTTTAAATATTTTTACTGTAAAAATCATTTTACAACAAAGCAAAGTTAATTGTTGATAAGACTAAAAATATAATTTTGTAACAGTTATATTTAAATAATATAATCTCAACTGCGCACCTCATCCCCACCAACCAAAAGTTTTGTTTGTTTGTACATCTATAACTTTATGTTGTAATTTGTGACACAACATTTAATAATATAAATTATGAACAATATAGTGGAATAAATTTAGAATTTAAACAAATGTCAATTTAAGGTACAATATATACGTAAAAACTATGTTAGTAATGCACTTAAAATGGACATAATTAAAAAAATCTTCTTTAATTAAGAAATAATTTGAGAACAACTATATGAATAAAATGTATGTTTTACAATTGTCAATTTAGGATAACTAATAAAAATCAATGTAACTATGACCTCTTATTTACGTATATTAGACGTATGTTATTTACATGGACATTTAGACCTTAAATGTACGTATATTATACATTGTGTGCTGCTTGGGTATGTATGTATATACATAAGACAATAGTTTTGGGTCTCTATTACTGTGTACTTTCACTTTGCTCCAAATATTCACACTCCGAAATTTTCAGTTTACTAAGTAGAAAAAAATACGACTAGTTTTTGGACCATAACTCCTTCAATTTTGATGCTATCACAACTTATAAAAAAACATTTTAAAGGTAATTAAAAGAGCTACAACTTTTTTCATTACTATATAATATATAGTGAAAAATCTTATATTTTAAAACGGTGAAGGGTCAAAGGGCTCAAGAGAGACTGTGATTGCGCTGCCGCGCGCTCTTTAAACAATCATATCTCCGTCAATTTTTGTGTGACAGGAAAAAAAAAAAAAAAAAAAATTTTGTCAGAAAAAAACCTACATTTTTCATCATTATACTTTTGTACGTATCTTTCATCATTTTTGAGATATTATGAAAAGAAGGTGGTTTTTTTACAAATTCTAAAATTGTTTTTCTTAAAATCGTGATTTTTTTTGAAAAATATGTGTCCTAAAGCAGCCAAACTGCTAGAATCCATCAAACTCTTTATATTAAAGTTAATTCTAGACGGAATACGATTAATTTTAATGGCACAACAATGGGTTTCAAAAGTTGGTAAGTACAAAACCATGTCTTGTCCTTTTGAAGGGTTTTATAGAGGCCTTTCCACACAAAGTATGGACTAATAATAACAATTGAATTCCCTTGTATTTTCCACTAATATAAAATATAGAATTCTAAAAAAAAACATTTACTGGTAATTTTGTAAATATTAGTAACAAAATGGTTTGCTAGGTATGAACTTTAAGTTTTTTAGCGCAATCCGACTAGGAGGAAGGCACACTGATGATATGGGTGGTAAAAATTTGTCAGTGACTAAGGTTACATTGAGTTCATCAGGGTACAAGTATTGAGTCCCAAACGCTTCATTATCATGGTTAATGAATATTCCGACAGCGGTAACAACCATGTTCAGTGCCACCGAGAGAATTTATGGGCCCCTAAGCATATGGAATGCCGTGCCCCCTTTTATATGTAATATATTTACCGTGTTTTGCTGAAAGGTCCAATAATAAGATTTCAGTATAAACAAAAAACTATTTCACTAATTGAGTACTTTCATACAAGTTGCTTATATTGTACCATTCTGTAATTTTGTCTTTTAATTTTAATAACATTATTATTTTGAAATTTTAATTACATACGGTACATTTTTTAAATTAAAGAAAAACCCAGATTTTTGTCTTTTTCACATTTTTTTTGCATTATTGTACTTAAGAATTTTGCATTATTTAGCCTACATTTGCCCTTTTGGCAATAACAAAATTAAAGGACTTAATTATTCGTCCTTCAGTTTTTGATGATAAAGTACATTACAATACTAATTTCAAATATAAATATGTAAAAAACAAGCTCAAACAATAGTTTTTAAAGTATAAAAAAAATCAAATATTAACAGTCTGAAAATGCGTAGATTTAACAATTTTTATTATTTAAAAACATACATATTAACACTTAGACTGTTTATAAAGAACAAAATCAAATTCAATTATTTTTTGAAAAAAAGTTGTTATAATTAATATTGATTTGAAAACTAACTGTTTCAATTAAAAAAGTATTCAGAAAAACCTAAGAAAATCTGAAAATTTGTAGATTTACAGACTGTTTTAATGAAAAAGGTATGAAGAAAAACTTGTTAACACCCCAATACACGCGAAGAAAAAGTAACATGGTTAAACGCAAGGTAGGGATTCCCTCGCTTCATGTTTTTTCTATTTGTATGAAGTATTTTGCTTAGTTATTAAATATATTATTTGTTATTACAATCTTTGGAGTCTTGTGAAGCTTTTTGTGCAGAAAGTTGTATCATTTACCATTAAGTGCAGTAAGTAAAAACATTTATTCAACATTGCCACAATTCCCGCTAGCAGACCTCTACGTGTTGTATCGTGGTCACATGCGTATGCTGGAAATCCCTCACCAAGATTTAAGCTTTAGAGTTTATTAAAACACACTCTACAAGTAATAAAATAAAATTTATTTTGAAAATAAAACTAATACTATATTACTATACACTTCAACACATATACGTCCCTAAAATTAACAATAACATTTTAAAAAATAAAATAAATTACACTGTTACACGCATAGGCAGCGTTTCCCCATACAAAAAACCAAATTGTTGATGTGTGCTCACTAACCTCTCAAGGACTACTAAAACCGGCACTGAGGTTTTGTGTGATGAGAAGAGGGAAGATGTCCTTGAGTTTCACTCTAACATACCCCACATTTAGCAATATTACAGAAATAACTGAAATAAACGGTTCCAGGAACTGGCACATAGTTCCTCACAAACATATTTCAATTATTAAACAGATTCACTGTGACTTCATAATTGTAGGCGGGGTAGGAGAGGTGATTTATTAAAGTAGGAGATTAACTAATAAATATTATTATTATTATTATCTTGAGAGAAAACTATTCAATTGATTTTGAACAAATTTGAACCAAACACGTCAATTAGGCCTGTATGGATGCACGAAAAAACGTTTTGAACAAATTTGAAAAACAACTCCCTTTATGGTTAAAACCCCCAAAAATCAGTTATTATTATTATTATTAGCAAAACAAGAATTTTTAGAAAGATGCGGTTTTTTGCATATGGTAGGGTACATTAAAGGCTACAAATAAGTCAAATTTTATCAAAATCGTTAGATCAGTTTTTTTTATAAAAAAATAATAACAGATTTTTTTTTGACAAAAAGGGGGTTGTTTTTCAAAAATTTTCAAAACCATTTTTCGTGCATCTATACAGGCCTACTTGACATGTCTGGTGCAAATTTGTTTGAAATCGATCGAATAGTTTTCGCTCTAGCTTTGTATACATACAGACATTTTGTAAAAACCACTTTTTTGGACTCAGGGGGTTCCAAAACGGATATTTTCACAAAAATCTTAAAATCGATTTTTTTTGCGATTACTATACTTTCTCTATACTATAATAGTATAGTGGAAAGTAAAAGTGGTGTATCCCTGCTACACGTGTACCGGGGTGTTAACTGACAAATAACCAAATCATTTTGAATTATTAGGGTACTTCAAAATAGTCGAGTTTGCCCGAAGTTATCTTTCTTAATCGAGCGTCTGTGAGTCAGCCACCTTTTCGGTCCAACTCACAACTGCATACCCTACGTGTTTTCATGAATCACAATTATATCGGTTTGTGTTTTTTGACATACCTGAGATTCTTGACATTACTCTTTACTTAAATTATCTAACTATACTCATTTAAAATATTCGTTAATTTACTTAAACCTATTTAATCAAGATTATTTGAAGTATTAACTATTTTTTCTATTTATTTTATTACTTTTTTTTTTTAGGAACCGACCCAGGCGGACCAGACCATCTTTGCTGGCGACACAATTTTTTTGAATATTCTTTCAGATTTTGATATGTTAATACTAAAACTGATCTAAATTTAAAAGACGCGTTCAATTGGTGTAGGCTAATGCAAATATTTTAGTAACACAAATTTGAAGTTATAGCATATGGCAAGCTCCCCCAACAGATATAGGTTTGAATATTATAGAGTACCATACCATTTTATCTGCCCCCCGGACCACATTTTACAATAAAAAAAAAAACTGAACTAAGATGTTACAAATAAATTAACAAAAAACTTGGTTTAAAGACTACAAAACTTACCTTGAGCCCCAAACTTAATTCTTTAAGTGACCGTCGTATTTCATTCATCAATGTATTCATCCGTTCACACTCTTGGAATGCAACTATTATGTAAGGTGTACGGTCTTCCACCCGAGCCATCATGTCATGGATATTAAATGCATCGGGTACTTTGTCCAGGATTTCATCCAGTGTTTGTTTAACCTGAACACAGAAACACAAATTGTTTAGTTTACTTTGTTTCAAAGCAGTTTATGTGAAAAATTATGTTTAAAGCAAAGATGGATCCAGCAAATGGGGTTATTGCCCAAGCATCAGCAAAATAAAAAAACAAACCAACAGAAATGGCTGAGAAACAAGAGACAACTTGTAAACTACATCAAAAGTAAATGTAGTGATAGCCAATTATTAGGCTACAGTCTATGAAAAACAAATAAAATCAAAAATGTTGGAAAATGATAAACGAGGTAAAATGACGATCTACAAAATAGCGCCAGGCTGACATCTGGGGGGGAAAAAATATTACTTCACAAAATTCACTGAAGATTTTTCCAACGTTAACTGATTTTGTAGACGAAAATGTGACATTTAATAGATTAATGTAATTAGACCTAGTAACAACATTTTTGAAAAAAAAAGAATTTTTAGCCTATACTTAAGGAAAAAAAATTATGGTTTAGAAAAAATTTTAAAAATAAAATACTTTAATGTTAATATATTATACAGTTGTATTTCAATTTTCTGTAATAGGTTGTATAATTTAACTAAAATAACCTCCAAATTAACCAAAAAAACCACCATAACCCCTCTTAACTTATTTTTGTCTGTTCTTTAACTTTCAAAGATTTTTTTAAAGCCAAGTCTTTCCATTTTCGCACGTTCATCTCGTCTAATGCCGTTGAATCTTTTTGCTGCTCAACATATTACGCAATGTTACAAATATTACATATTTTGCTCCCACAAAATTCAGTGAAGGTTCCGACAAAGCACAGAAGAAGGAAAAGAAACAAAGGATGCAGCTTTGTCAATTGATTCTAGGAAAAAATACAGTTGCCTTGGAAGCAACAGGGGAATCAAACTCAAGCTCCCCCTCTCCTATTCTACCTGCCACAACACTAACACATTGCACACCTAAAGTTGCATCGGTCACCCAGCTTTATTTTCCAGGAAATGTATGTAAACAATCAATGTTTGAGACTTCGGTCAGTTACAGTAATATAATCTATAAGAGAAAAAAACTGTGTTGTTCCGTGGAATAGGCCGGTTCATCCGAGGACCGGTTGATCCGAGACCGGTTAAGAGGGGTTCTACTGTAATCCACATCTTACCCTACTTTAGATAACCTTGTAAACTTGTACATACTTTTATAATAAGCAATGCATTACAAATGTGTACCTTTTAAACATTTAGTTGTTTTATACTTGTACAAATTCACTAGGATTTAAAAGTAAACACTTGTACTTCTGTAGAACAACTGTTCACTTTGTTAAAAATGTACCTGCAAACTTGGCACCTTTGTAAAATAGACCCCAGGTTTTCTTAAAATCCGTATCGTTATATTCCAAAATGCACTTAGTCGGTGGTGCAATGTTGAACTTATTTTCTGATCCACACGAGAAGAAATTAGAAATACTAAGTAGAAGTATTAATATACCTTTTCTTCTCGAGTCATTCCTCCAACTGCAGCCGCTCCTGAATCCCTGGGTTGTAACTCAAAAATAGTTCTAAAAAGGGTTTCTGACAAAGTTGTCAGAAAACCGATTTCTGCATTGGGATGAAGCCCATAAAGCGTGGGGCTCTCTGAAGGCAGCATGTCATCTATGTAGTTGTGGTAGCCGACGTAGTCGGTGTTTGGAGGAGCTGGAAACCCTGGTGCGTAGAACAACTCAGCTTCTACCTGCAAGAAGAACACAATCATAGAATTTTGTAATCTTTACTATACAAAATGCTAATATATAATACAGAAACAAATTTGATTCAAAAATAAAGTATAGAGAAATTTAGGTGTACAAATTTTATTTAAAAAAATAATTCAACCACGCAGCTGAACCGTTGACGTGAATTGAGCAAATTTCCAAAATTAAGTTTATAGGCCTATGTTTTAGGATTTCAACCAACAATTTGGGAAATAGGTCTATTTACGACGGTGCTGAATAGCTGCAAAATGGTTCGCACGCCATTCCACATATTGGGATTATCTTCAATACATAATGCATTGCGTGCTTCGCACGCCAAACCCCGTATTGGGAGTATCTTCAATACGCAATGCATTGCGTGCTTCACACGAAAACCCCACGGTAGAATCCACCACATGGCTTTGAACCGGGTACTTCTATGGTATTTTACGTTTTGATCGATTTTGGGGGAACCAAGCGAGCCATAAGGTCGCGTAAAAAAACAAAATATGCAGAATAACATCCTACAATTATATTTGTAGAAAACACTCAAAAACAAATTCATTCTCGTAGGAAAAATCTAAAAAAATAGTTACTTCAAGTCAAAAAATGTGCTTCCGATTTTTTTGGCTAATGAACTCGTCCGAGCGACGTAGACAACCAACATGTGTATCAAATTTGAACCAAATTGGACTTAAAATGCGGCCGCTAGAGTGCGAACACACACATATATATATATATATATATATATAATTTTTAATGACACCCCAAAACATGATGACACTGGGGACCATGATCAGTGCTCATTTGCTACTCCTGACCTTGGGTCTTACCATATCGGCCACTTCAATAGCTCATTTTTCCTATGGAAATTCGCTAATAAGAGTACCCATTGTAACCTACTTTAGTTCTTTTCAAGAACTACAAAATTTTTGAATTAGTACCAGTACTGTCTAACTTTCTCAGATTATGTTCTTAAAAAAAAAAAAATAATAAAATAAACAATAACATTAAGAAACCAATGGTTTATAAAATGTATAATTTTCAAACAAATTAGTAAATAGTTACATTCATCCAATTAAGAATATTTTATTTTAATATCAGGGGACGGGGTTTTTTTGCTTCCTGAACTCTCCGTTTAAAGCTACTTGAATACAGTTCCTTTGACTGTATTTAGAGTATACTGTTTTTAGCTTTTAGTAGTCAACTAAAAGAATACCTAACAATGTTAGCACCACTCTGTACTATAACTTACTTGGCCACCTGGAATGGTAATGGAAAGAAGTGAAAGGCCAGTTATAGAGTTATAGGGGTCAAAGAAGGAACAGCTTAATATCAGCAGAAACAACAAAACATTTAAAATGTATAAAGGGAATTATTTAAGACATTCTAATTTGGTCTTTCTTTTATTAAAAGCAGCTTTAGATAATTTTTTCTGCAATATTGATAAGATGGTTCAATCCGTCCAAGATTATTTAAACTAAAAAAGTTATCTTTTAGACTGGTCATGCTTCTTACAACTTACATTTATTAGTTAGGAGTTAGGAGAATAGGCTACTTAATTTTGGCACTTGAACTATTCTGTTGTTTCTCTCCTGCCAGTTTATGTATTTAACCCTTTTAGTGCCACGCGCCGATTGCATCGTGTAACACATGCGAGTTTCAATATTTTAAAAGTTAAAAGTTGGGGCAAGAGTCATAAAAAAAATTTAACCAGAAAAACTAGGCATAAGGGAAATAAAGGGTGACCTGGGTTTGTTTGAAAAAAAAATGCAGACAATAAAGTTTTAACATAAAAAACCATATGTATTCAATAAATAATGTAAAAAATGCAGACATATTTAAAATAATTTTTTTATAATTTTCTTTTTTTTTTATAAATAGCCTATATTATAAATTACGAGATGAACAACGTGACGTCATAACATCCGATCGATAAACGAAAATTATGATTGGTGGATGAGCATTGGTGAAAGGAACTGTGGGTAAGAAAGATGGAGAAAGGTGTTTTAGAGAGCTGAGATGGTTGTAAATGAGACAGGACGCAATGTTCTGGTCTATTGTATTTTTTTGTGATTGTTTCTTCTGAAGTAGAAGAACCTTGGTGCGATGGTGTTTGCAAACAATTATATTTGTTGAGGAGTATATGTTTTGTGAAATTAATAGAATTTCTACCAAATAATCACGTAGAAAGTTGAAAAGTGTGTAGACCATAGTTGGTCGGTTTGTGCGAGAAAGCATGACATTATGTTCAACTCCAAATTTGGGTGTATGAATTGTTGTGCGACTTTCTGAAAAAGTAAAACTGATTCAATGAATATTTTGCTGGGTGATGAAGTATTGGCGAAGTAAATAAATGGTAATAAGTGATAAAAGAAATTTGTGCGCGAAAGACAAGGGAACTGACGCTACGTGAGTAATTTATAAGGTTTTCTATTCAATAATTTTCTTTAAATGTAAATTATCTGCATTTCTTTCTTTTGGATTTATTTGTTTTTGTTTTGTTAAATTATTTCATCATTGAAAATATGTATTTCTCTTCTTTTTGTATTGTGTTTAAAAAAAATTGAATTTTATTAAAATGGAGTAGACATTAATCTCAGTCATCATGTCTAATTAGTTTATTTGACGATTCCAGTTCCAGTTAAAGTACTTCCACAGCAAAGAAACCATGAACCCAAAATTTAATAATTAGTTTTTTTTTATCATTTTAGTAAAATAAAGATGGCGACCTATCTAATATCTTATGGGCGGGAAATGTGCATTTGGCGCGAACTCTGTGCATGGATTAACACTCTATGCACAGAGAAGTGTCGTCTGCTGCTAGGCTGTCCTGTGAGAGATTAATAGGTTGAGTATAGATTAGTATCACATGTGAAGTCAATGCAATGCAGCTAACGTCGTCTGCCAGTGACGTCAGACTGTTTGTTTACATTTGGGACTTAGTAAATTTCTTCAAGTGAGTAACATAGTCTTGTAATAGTAATAAATAATTTTTTTAAGGAACTTTTTATTTTAATTTAATTTTAACTTGAGGTTTGTAATAAATGAAATAATTATTATATTTTAATTAAAGAAACTTGAGGCAGTTTCATGAAATAAGTGACTTTGTGGACAAAGTATTCATTTCACATATAAGTTAATTCAATATTTACCTGTAATAATATTATTTTATTTTGGATTCCTTTTAATTACATAATTTGGTAATAAACACAGGTGAATAAATATTATTCAACATTTTTTATTCCAACAATTTTATTACACTATATTTTTTCTGTAACGTAAAGTGCTGCAGATTGCCTTGCCGGAGGTTGGTCTGTAGGTGCGGTACGGTACGTTGCAATCGGCGCATTTCATATTTGTGCACATAGTTCCTATGAATTCTAACAGATGGTGTAGGCATTCACTTAGAGTAGTATAAAGTAATCTTTTAGTTCTAATTCGACGTAAAAATCATCTTATTTGGACAGAATATAGTCAAAATACTATCGATTTAGTGAACAGCTGTTCCGGTTTAGCAGACGTAAGTTCTAGCGCACTTGAGTTGAAATGTACTAACATTGTTACGGTTGTGTTTATTAGAATGTTTATTGTATTTTTATATATTTTAGGACAACATAACTTCCTTGTGTTTTTGGTGTTGTGTTTTATTTCAATTAACTTGTTGTGTTCATTTAGTTTAATATATTCATAATTCGTTTTTCTTTAGTGATATTTACTGTAAGTAGGCTAGACCTAGCTAACCTACAAACTTTGTTTACTATAAACTATTTTTCTTAGAGTGTTTACTTCAGTTCTTTGTTTTATTTAAAATCTATCCATAGCTTTTCAATCCTCAGTTTAGTATCATGTAAATAGTTGTACCTCTTTGTAAATATTGTAGGCCTAAATAATTTTCTTTTACTACAAAGTGGGGAAAATAAATTTGGACTTTCAGTACCTACCTATATTTGATTTGTTTTTTTATGATTTTTGACATTTTCTACTAAATTATGAAAGTAATTCTTTTTTTGTGTATTTTTTGTTTTTTGGTGGATTTTTATGATTTTTTCTAATAATGTATAAAATATATTCTTCTTCAATTATAATTATGCTTTAATATGATAGTGAATGATTCAAACAGTGTTATGGCACTACTCAGTTTTTACAAAATTTTATTTTTAAAACCAACTGTTTGAGATTTTTTAAAAATTTGTGTAATAAAAGTTGACCAGTTTCAATCTGAGAATCAGCATAAGTATAGTCATTTTTAGATGAGGTAAAAATGTTATTAGTTATGAAATGCTATATAAAAGCACTACAAAAATGCAAATAATTCGACCACACAGCTGAACCGCTGACGTGAGTTGAGAGAATTTCCAAAATTAAATTTATATATATTTTTGGGTTTCAAACAACTATTTGGAAAATTGATATCAACTCACGTACGTAGCTGCTGCCAGCATGTACTAAGAAACTTACTGGTAACAAGTATGCTATATAGAAGAGGTAATTGATATTTTGTATTCTTCATAAACAACCTTAATTATTTGTGTATGTTTAAATGTTTATAGCTCTACAATAAAGATTGTTCTACTGCTGTGCACTGTGTGCCTAACATGTTAAAATATAAACAGATCTTAAAACTATTGAAGTATTAAAATATTATAAATACTACTATTAAAATTATACTACTAAAAAAAAAATTATTACCCGGCAGTGTGTTTGCAAATTACTACGGTCTCAAGCACTAGGTAATGACATAACACTATTTCTTTGTGTTAAGAGCTTAAGCAACAATCGACCAATCTAATATGTATATGCTTACCAACTCAGGAGTCAGATACTCTTGAAGATACGTGCGACAAAGCCTTCTATCCCAGTCATCTGTGATGTGCCCACCATACATGATCTCACCAAAGAGATAGCGTAAATCCTCCCAAGGAACTTTAGAACTATTTTCTAGGTAATTGTTAAGTACTTGGACACTTATTGTTAAATCACCTGGTAAAAAATACATGTAATACATTAGTTTTGTTTAAATAATTTATATTTTGCACTTATAAACTATGATATAATATAATTTGAATGAAATGGAGTAATTAAAATTTTTGAAAATAGTATAGTTAGCAATTAAATTAACCTGAATTACTGCTACAATCACTTACCAACAAGTTTTTAGCAAGCCTAGTACACCTAATTATCAGCAAGCGGTTGATCCTCGGTATTTTTTTATATCCTCTATTGTTTTTTTGTTTTACTACATGAACTGTATTTACTGTATGCAATTTAATGATTTGTAACGTGTATTGAGTGTTTTATGTACATTAAAGTCAAATTTGTATGTCAAAACTATTTTAAAAATGATTTCCTTTTATTTTTAGCATTGTTGCGCATTATCCGCGATGCCTGTGCCTCCTTATTCTGCAGATAATCGGGAGCACTCTGTATTTGACAAAATCATGCAATTAATGGTGACATCTGTAATCGTTTAACTGCTACAATTTAGAAGCTAGTTCTGACCTTGGATGCTGAATTCTTTATTTTAGTAATGATTTATTTAATCTTTAACTTAAAGAATATACATAGTTTAGTATTTACATTTTCAATAGTTTATTTGTCACTTTCTTGCCTTAAGTTTTTTCTATGCGAAACAAAGTGTATAGCCTACTTCCTAATAGTTACTAACTGTATTTCTTATTACAATCACTTTTTTTTTAAAGTTTTCAAGATTGTTTAGCAAAATTGTTTATCAATCGAGACTCTATAAAAAAATCTAACAAACAAGCATTGAAGAAACAGATTCCTAATCAGAAGTAATTGACAGTCATTGTGATTTTATGAAAATGTTTTTAAAAGGTTCAACATGAACCCAATAGGTAGGCAGCAACACATGCCTTACAATCTATAATACATTTTTATGTTTATATGTAGGCGAAGAAGTTAGAGAGTACCAAACAACAATGATGATAAATAAAGTAAAAAGTTATATTTCAAATGCAAAATTTTAACTACCTAAAGCCCCGGCTCTTTTTGTTTAAATACAAATTCAGTTATCCAAGGCACACTTGAAGCAAAATATTATAACAACAATAATTGAGACTATTTTGTATTACAAAATTGTACATTCAGGCTGAAACCACACTGTACCAAACAATATGATTGAAGCAAACCGAAACAAAATGTTTAAGTTTGACTGAAACATTCCCAACCCACATTGAAACGAACAGTTCACTCAAAGTTCCCAGGCAAGTGCTTGTAGATAAGTCTCTCCCTTTTTAAAAGTGTCAAAAGTATCGTGTTAACCATTGTCTTACAGTATTATATTATTTTACTGCCGTAGTACGACGGCCGTTTCTGCTATTAGTAAAACACATAATTTATCAAGTAGGATAACAGTAAATATTTGTATAAAAAACAAACTAATAATAAACGGCAATTGAAAGATTAAAATTTAATTTTTAACATTAGTTTCGCCTTGTAAAACAAATAATAAATATGTATATAAAATACTGTTAAAAACAGGCTAGAATAGAAGAAGAAAGATTTTTACATCCCTTGAATAATAAAATGTTTGATTCAAACCGAGGTTCTTCAAACAACACCAGGCATGACTGGGTACGACTGAGGCAAACAAAACGTTTGACCGTGTCAGTGTGAACAAGTTTCCTTTACTACCGTGCTAATTCCGCTCCCTTGGTTTGCATCAAACAGCCATTCAAACTGACTCAGGCTGTTTTGTTCGATGCAGTGTGGATTCAACCTAACCCTTAAAGGATTAAATTCAATATGGGAAATTGCACTTAAATAGTAACATTACAAAATGAGTGGTGATGTTCTGGAAAGTCATTTGCAGTGTTTTGCTAGCCTAACTACATTCATTCATACAAGTTTTGATAAGAGGCCACTGGAATGTCTGAGCGGAATAGGAGAAGGGATGGATGAGAGTAACACCCTTTACTGGAGACTGGAGCAGGGACGTAGCAAGGCATTGGCGGCAGAGGCCCCCGCCAAAGGCGCAGGAAGCATAGGGGCGCAAAATTGGTTTTGAATAGTAAGAATTAAATACAAATTTGTATTCACATTTATAATGGGATCGTGGTAGGCTACTGCTTCTGCTCCATTTACCATTGAAAATGTAAGTCAATTAAGTATTTGGATTTTGACAAAGTTTTAAGATGAACGTAAGTGGCGTTATGTAGGTCACATATTATCCCCTTCACCTAATTATGAGATAGTTTTTTCGGTTTTCCTCTTTATTATATGTAACAGTTTATAGACTTTCCGAAATAAAATCAGAATATCTACCCTTATTTACAAGCCTAAACACTATGCTTGATTAGATCGTGTACTTTAGTTTTACTGAAAATATTCGTTAGCCTACATTAAAAAGTATCCAAATCTAGCCTTTACTCTTAAATCTTACTGACGATTATACAATAGAAAACTGTACTAAGATATTAGTTAGTAACACAATACTGACAAAATCTTTACGTTTCCCTATATTAGTATTTTTACTAGGAGGATAACTTTTAGGCCTACTAGTTATTTAACTTTCAGTTTAACAATTACCACGAATTATGCGTGACACAATTTTTAATATCATTACAACTGTTGTAAAATTATAAATACAGTATGTTAAATGTTTTAAACTAAACCTTTTGTTTTTATAATTGCATATTCCAATTTGTAAAAAATTATATTATGTAATCAGTAGTAGAGTAATCAAGTTTTACAGTATAAACTGTATGTATGCGTTTGGTTTAATGGGTGCGGGGTTCTATTTCGAAAAAGGATTCAGAGAAGTGACGCCTCTTATCAACGGTAGGGGTCAGTAGGGGATTATTTCTTTAAAGAGCAAAGAAGCGAGACCCTTTACTTACTGTATATTGTCGTAGGTAAAGCTAAGATTTCATCAACGTAGTTTTTAGTCTATAATTTGGAGGCTTTTTCTTTAAAGTTGCAAAAATGTATAAAGTTTAATATGGTATAGAAATGTGGGGTAAATAATTAATTTTAAGGTATGTTGACTCTGGAAATATCTCAAGCCTATAAATTGTTCTTAATAACATTTAACGCTGTATGTAGTCTAAACTTGGCATGAGGATTAGTTCGCGTTACCTACTGAATTAAATTTATATTGTTCTAGAATGGGGCCAAAAAACCCATCAGGTAGCGCTTTCAAAAAAGCAAGAGAAGCACGAAATGAAGCCGAGAAAAAACTATGACAGAGTTTGGGAAGGTGGCTAAACCACAGGGAACATGTAACGGGACCATCCACCGAGCTCGAATTGATCCAGGAAGAAGAGCAGGTTTTAGAAAAAGACGATGTGAACACCCATGGCCATAAAGAATATGAAAAAGAAAATACAGAAGAGCAAGAAGAACGGACAGACGAGAAAAACACTCATGGTCATGATGATGATGAAGAAGAAAATATAGAAGAGCAAGAAGAACAAAAAGAAAAGGGGAACGCCTATATTGATGGTCATGATGTTGACTTTACTTTTGATATTGTTGAGGAATAGTTTATGACGATCCGTGCAAGTGGCCTAATGTCACTGATGCAGTGCGAGTTTAGCTCGTAGAACGTGGCCCACAAACTGTAGACATAGATAGATTAAATTTTCCATGCAGCCGAAGTATCTCCAACGATGTTTTTGGAGTTATACAAAACATGTTTTGTTTCTTCAGTGGTTCCACACTTCGGTGGGAGTTTTTAAAACCATATATAGGAACAACTCTCAAAGGACATTCTGACACAAGATGGTCAGCCAAAAGACAAGCTATTACTTCTGTCGAAACAAATCTAAAAGGGTTATTCACTGCTCTACAGAGCATGACTGCTAACCAGAAAGACTGGAACAAAGAAACTGTGTTTGGAGCATCAGTTATAATAAAACATATTGACTTCAAGTTTGTCTGTTCAGACATACTAGTGTCCATTGATTGTACAAACAATTTGCTACAACAAAAAGTATCTCTCTGGACACTAGAACCCACCTATTGAATGGGTTCAGCAAGAAGATAACGAAAATGCGTGAAGATGGAATTGATGGAGTTATCAATAAGACAGTGAATACGTGTGACGATATAGGAATTGAAAGCACCTGGGAAGACAAACACACAAAGAGAAAAAAGAATTTGGACTCGGAAATGGCAGGCGATGAAAGCTATTTACTTTCAGCAAAACAAGCTTTTCAGAGGGAATGCTTTTGCGTTTTGACAAGCTAACTATTGAAATGGCAGATCGGTCGAAAGCGTACCAAACCATAACGACTGACTTCCAGTTATTGGAGGGTTCATCCTTAAAGAACTGGCCTATATCTAGACTAGAGAATTGTGCCAAAGACTTCGGCCTAAAGTACCTTGATGTAGATACCTATGAACTGGTGAAGGAAATAAGTATCTTTAAATTTCAAACAAACGAGCTTATTAAATACATAGCATCATCAACCCACTTAGATCTGCTAAAAGCTATTCACTTCTTCAAACTCCAAGATGCTTATTCGAACATAGAAATTTGCTTGAGGATATTTCTCACCATGCCAGGGACCGTCGCCAGTTGTGAACGCAGTTTCAGTAACTGAAAGTTGATAAAAAACTACCTGCGTTCACGAACTGGCCAGTCACAGCTCACAAGTTTAGAAATTCTTTCGATCGAGCATCAAACAGCTGCTAGCCTCAGCTTTCGACGAGTTTGCTTCTGTGAAAGCTAAAAGAGTCAAAATGTGAAGAAGTACAAACACTGAATATAAATTTCTATTTCAAAAACGGTCATGAACCTATCCTTTACTGTACATAATTAAATTACAATTTGAATTCTATATAAAACTATTGTCCATTATTCACTATATTATGTAAAATTAAATTACTTAAGAAGTTTTTATTCATTTTGGTGTTGTTATTGATCTTAATAGACAATAGACCTACAGATCGCGCGCTCAAGGGTCGGTCTCGACGTGCACTACAGTATAAGTGCCAACAATTATTATTATTATTATTAAGTTCAAAAATTATTAAACACTGTCGTATCTGTTCAAACTATACATACTATTATAAGTACATCATGCTGAAGATGATGCCGCAAACAGCTTTCAGTTATATGTCTATTTTTTGTAAGTAAATTGACTTTTTAAGGTTTAAATAATGGTCGTGGCCGAATATTGAGCGCGCAATCGCAGCTATGCTAACTAAAAAACGTTCTATGAGATATTTGAAACAAACTTGCTGAAAACACGTAAAACCTACCATTTTGCACCTAAAATTACAAAAGGTTTCAGGCTTTGGCTGGGGTGTTAGACCCTCTTGGGGGCGCGGCCAGTACAATTCGCCAAGGGCGCCATATACTCTAGCTACGTCCCTGGACTGGAGAGGCTTTAGAGAGGGAGATTCACTGTTTAGGAACAAATAATTTACTGTCTACTTGTAAGAAAATGTCTTACAACCAATCATCTGGCTATAAGGCTGCACAGGCGTTTGTGCACTATGTCCTGGGTAAAATGGTTAAAACCAATCGCTTGACTATACACTAGTAGCAGGCCACAGGTGTTTGGACACTGTTTTGCGGTAAAATATGCAGTTACATTTGTTGTTCCATCATGGAGTTGTTGCCATTTATTCTTATTTACTAGTTAGATTGCTACGTTTATAATGTTGTGTAAACGTGTATTTGTCATATTGTACAGCTCTCCCAGTATAAATATCTCTCCAAGAAAGATATTTGAGATTCTTCGCACGCCGAGAAAAGAAAGGGATATTGTTACGAGCAAAGTAACAATATCCAAGACGCCTGACATGGCATAACTTTCCTCAGCCCCTTCCGACTCCAAAGTGACAAACAAGGAAATTTCAAAAGCGATGTTATGTATGCTACAATACAAAAACAAATAATCAAAAGTAAAAGATCACAACCTATCACTGTCCTGATTATAAAGTGCCGTTGTATATACATGGCTAACCCTTGTTTTAAAGATTTTCATACAAAGAAAAGTATTTAATTTGTAAATTAATTTATGTTTTTTGATCAAATTTGTCCATTTTATTTTGTTTTAATAAATGACATATGTTTGAGGTTTCACGAATTCAGAGAATTTTTCTTATTACTCCTCCAGCCATTTTCAGGTTTCAAAAGTCACTCCTCTGGGAGCTTGTGACTTTCCCAAACGTAATTTTATTATACCTGAAAAGGTTGACGAAGGCTTTTCCTCTGTGTTATTCTACTCCCTTTACTTGGTTAGTCTTACGTGGAAAGGGGGAAAGTGAAGATGTTGAGGAAAGCAATAAAATAAACCCAGATACATTCTAGATATTGTTCAACATACCGTATTGTAAAACAACTCCATGCAATCCAAGAATGTATTATAAAGAGGCTACTCACTTGGCTCTAACTTTAAGTGAGAGGGTACAAAGATATATCATACATTATAATGATACATAAACATACATTTCATTCTGAAGATCTACTACATTACATTTTGATTCTACACTATGGGAAAGCAACAACTAACCTTAGTCTAAATCATTTACTTTACACTAAGGCTAAAACTGAGCTCAAATTTCTACTCCCCAAATATGAGTTCTTTTTAAGATACATACATATAACTCTCCCAATAAATCAACTCACACAAACTGATTTTAACCCAGAATTTAAATAAAACAATTATCCCTTTTATATCCACAAACTGTTCCTTCACCCACCCTGTCCTGGTGGCTCGGACAGCTCAGCTCCCTTGCCCTGACAACATTCACCTGGGCTGGCACACCTCACGGGAAAAGCCTCTCTGCTCTCTCCTTGACACCCATGCCGGCGTCTACACCCCAGAATAGTACCTCACTTCTCACCCCAGAACCTTTCCCAAAAGACCTCCTTTCTAATGTGTTCTCCCTATTTAAAAACTCTGTCCCCCCCCCCTCAGTTTTCCCCGTTTTGTCTTTGTATTAGTATGATGGCTTACTTATAAACGCCATTCAGCAATTTTACATAAGTTCTATTTACACAACTACAACTACCTACTCTATACTACATAATTTTGAAACCCTGCTATTGACAACTTGTCAGCAAGCCATTCTATTTCGTAACAAATGCCTTTAAGATATTTAATATGGTATAATTTGCAACTATCTTGCTCAATACCAGGCATAGATGTTCTAAAATAATTAAAACCTACAAGAGAATTAAAATGCAATTAAAACATACCAACATTAAACGGATAAACTCTATTCCAACCCTGAGCGCCAAATTTTCTTCTCTCTGCCACCACAGCATGAAAATAACAGAGTGAAAACAAAATTGCTTTGAATTCAGCTTCCTTTGAACACATTTCCAAAGTATCTTGAGTAAAGTTATCCAAAGCTTTGTGCAAGTTAGCCAACATCCCTGTGGGTGGTTCGTTGGTTATCTTGATCGAGGATTCCAATACCCCCTGCGATAAAGTCAGAATTTTAGTCAAATAATTCCTCTCTGTCGGAATATGTGAGTTGAAACAACTAAATGAATAAGCGTGTGACACTTACAGCCCGTGTAACAGAAACATTGTATAAATTTGACAAGTAAATTCCTATAACGACTAAAACATAGAAGGATGGTCTGGTAGATAATGAGACACAATATACAATAATAAATATTTATAATTCACATATACGTATATAAATTCATTTAAGACGCAAAATAGTTAAAACATAATGATTCAGATAAACATAAAGTAAAAAATAAGCAGACTATATAAATAAAGAATAAAAAGCAGACTTAAAAACATTAATGAGTAAAAATATATAATGTATATAAAGTGTATAAGAGTTCATAAAACAAAAAACGGTGGTGCGGTTAAAGAGAACAGTTAAAAAGGTAAATAAATGGTCACATAATAAACAATTTTAATCATTAAAGGTAATAAAGTTAAAAAAGAAAACCATATGTAAAAAGCACATTATAACATCAGCGTATATGTCAGTACATACTGTGAGCATAAACTTGATCTAATCGCTAGTGAAAGTTTAGTTGATTGAAGAGGCCATGTACCTAAAGGACTTAGAAGAAAGATGGAGTGTAGCTAAGTTGCTTAGCGTGCTTTGGGAGAGAATTTCCTACAAAAAAGGGGTTTTGTAGTGAAGAATGGAAGAAATGGACGTGTAAATATAGAATAACAATGGTGCAGCGTTAGTGTACGCTTCGGCGTAGAAATTTGTCGAGTATTTTCGGAGTAAATTGAACTTGTGAAAATGTGACCACGAGGTACAGTTTTTAGTGCGTCGAACATAATAGTGTGATTGAATATCTAAAGTTATCTAATAAATCCTGGGTATAAACATTGGTGTGAACAATTCCGTGAGTATAAATGGCCATAATATTTGATAATCTCAGTCTGCATTTTGAATTTTTTAAACTTTTTTAACATATAACTTCATTTAATTTTAAATTGCGTCTTAGCCTATTCAACATAATTGTAACTTGTATTTGTGTAAATTATTGACAATTTGTTCTATTTTGTTTTCATGATAATGATTAATTTGTATCTGTATAATTATTCAATCAATATGAGTGAGTAAAGAGCATAGTTGTTTCGCCACAATGTCTTAAATTCCTTTGATTAGCCAAGATTTCCCATCTAGCGTGTACTTCCACAGTCAAGGATACACAACCTGAGAAGTTAAATTAATTATAAAGAATTTTTATAAGTAACGATACAAGCATAGTAAGTCAAGAAAGCATACAAATAGGTTATATGTGGAATATTAAGTTTTTTTT